>ML360475.1:0-19120 GCA_005239505.1 Nicotiana paniculata | reverse complement strand
TTTATAATTTTAATTCATGTTTTATAAATAATTTATTGTACAAATTATATATATATATATATAGTTGGGTTTCGGGCTCGATATTTTGAGGCCCAGTTGCACCAAATTAACATTAACAATTACTTATGTGTCAAAATTAATATTTTTATCATTTTGTGTATTGTACAATTATTAACTTAATTGTACAAAGTTTGCATTTTCAACTACCAGTATAAGATTCTTAAACTAAAGTATTTCTACGCTACAATACTACACATTATTACACTACGAGGGTCTACATTTTTTACTACGCTACAAGGGTCTACATTTTACTACGCTAAAAAGGTCNGCTACAATACTACACATTACTACGCTACAAGGCTCTACATTTTACTACGCTACAAGGGTCTACATTTTACTACGCTAAAAAGGTCTAGATTTTACTACGCTAAAAAATATTCTAAACTAAACATGAACAACAAATAAATTTAATTACTAATAAAACATAAAACTTTTTGTAAAATTTTGACTCCGAAAATGTTTCAACATAAAATACAATGAATACCTCGAATAAATTAAAATTTTGACTCCGAAAATGTGTATCAACAACAATACGATGCTCTACTCGAAAGTAGGACCAAAATTCTTCAACTTTTATGTGACGGGGGGACCCAAATTTTTTTTTTTTTTTTGAAAGTGGGGCAGAATCGGGGCGGGGGGAGTGGACCAAATGAAGAAAAAGAAGGTTAAAAAATGGGGGAAGAAGGAGAATGGTGATCGTCTAAAACACGACAGCACAATTCCCGAAAATAGAAGGTATAACGCCGGGCTTTATAGCGTTATACACTGTCTGACAAATTTCAGTATGTATAACGCCACACTATGCGGCGCTATACACTAACGATAACTGTATCGTTAGTGTATAGAGCCACATAATGTGGCGTTATATATAGTCCGATACTTTTTTTTTTGACTTATTTTCGTTTTATTTGTCAAATTTTATCACAATTGTGTTCCGGACCCGTAGTTTACATACAGATAGTTCAGCTACTTTTCGGGCAGTTCTCTAAAATAGCAGGGAAATGAAAATATTTTGGCAGGAAATGAGATGTCTAACACCACTATATATTTTGGCAGGAAATGAGATGTCTAACACCACTATCTCCGAACCTGAAGCACTTTGCGTCCTCTCCGTTTGATGCACATGAAACATGGCGGCTTATAATTGGAAATGATATTATTGTTGGTTACCGAGGCAATGGTGATTCTTGTTTTAAGTATGAAATCCTTTTTCTTTGTCTTTTACTATGCTTATCTTTTTTAGTTGGCAACTCTACAGTTTCTTTGAAACACTCGCCTTTTGTTCCTATATTTCTTCAATTCTAAACTCTCTTTACAAAATCTAACCAGAGAATGTCAAAATCATGACCTTGACGGGAACTTTTACTCCTTCAAGTTCTAGCACTACTGAAAGACAAATTTCGATGACCACCGTGCTTGAAGTATCAGAAGTCGATGCGGCAGTGGTGGCTAAGAAGGGGAAAGCCATTGCTAAAAGACCTTCTGCTAAGAGTAAAAGATGATACGAAACCGATAATATCAGGATATTATGCCCCAAAAAATTGGATTTTTAGGACGAATTGTATTGTTCGAGGAAAAACTGAAAAACAAACTAGTGACTGAAACAATCCGGTGGATGAATATATATGTGATCTGATCAAAGCACCTACCCATTATTAAGGAGGAATGTAAGTGGAAACACGATATACATATCAGCCTTACCCGGGAAGATGAGCGCATCACTTCTTATCGACCTCGTCACACTTTTATGTATATGTACCCGTTTACCCCCGAGTTCGAGCCTCGATCAATTCTGTCATTGAAGACGTGCAAGAAATACAAGATATGCCTAGCCCAGGTAGGACCTCAGGTATGGAGAGATTTTGCGTGTCTCCAATATCTGGCATCCGAAGTTAAAGAAAACTTCACTCTCCACTATCTTCTATATCTCTACTCTCCCAAGCTCTATAGAGGAGGTGTATTTACTTTGGTTGCTCGGGGGTAACAGAGCTATCATCTCCAGCACTGATGATGACTACGATTGGGGGGATGGGTACTGTATACGGTAGAAATCGGGTACGATTTCATTATTTGGTCGAGATAGGGATGTTATGTCGAAGAGCTAGGACGTCGAGTTCGAAATTGAGGCCTCTTTTCAGATCGAGGTCAATGTCGATTGAGGCCAGAAAGAGACAAATTCTGATTAATATTGACATTATCTTATAACGGAAAGGGCGAGATATCCGCGATTGGTCAATGATCGTTGCGTGAATCTCAGAACAAATCAAATCTATAGCGGTTAATTAGCTGTTGATACGATTTTCTACTGTAATTAGAAGTATACCTTAATTAGGACTCCTCTACTATATAAAGAGGAGTTCCATTTATTTGTAACCATTATTGTTCACTGAAAAAAATATACACAATCGTTTCCTCCTTGCTATCTATTTCAGTTACTGTTCATCAGAGTTGTTTCATCATTTACTGTTCTTACTCTACCACCTCGAGGGTATTTCGATTTGAGGATGATGCTTTGCTTATATACTGGTTTACTTTATTTTACAGTCTAATTCATCTATTTATCTTCTTGTTTGTCAATTGGTTTGGACGAAATCACATATCCTTAAAACAACAATATAAGTTTAATTGTTATCCGAATATTAGGGTAAACAGTTTGGCGCCCACCGTGGGGCTAAAGGTAACATTGATTATTCAGTACTGATTCCAATAACACACACTATTTTACGCTTGTTCTTGTTAAGTATCTTTGCTTTCAGGTTAAAACATGTCAAACTCACAAAACGCACCCACACATGGTGACAATGGCCTCGGATATAACGGGGAGAACAACAATGTGATTTCCCCAGGGGTCGAGGTGCCACAAAATGATCTCGGGGGAGCACCGGTTGCCAACCTAGTAGATGTCAGTTCACACATTGCTTTGAATGCAAACCTAGGTGCATACCCCGAAGAGAGTGTACATAGAGAAGGCCGATCTGGTGGTCTGGTGGCCAAAGCGCACAGGGCGAGGAGATGGATGAGTCAGTCTCCAGGTAGTATTCAGAATGTTGCAGGCTCATCAAGTCGCTATTGCACAACTACAAAATCAACACAGAACCCCGAGTAGGGTCGAACCAGAAACCACCCGCCGTACCGAGCCAGTACCGGAGAGGTCGAATAATAATGAATCAGGGACCAATCCTGCAATAATGAAAATTCTTGAGGAACTCACCAAAAGAATTGAGTCGGGAGAGAAGAAAATTGAAGCTAATGATAAGAAACTGAAAACATAAAACTCCCGAGTTGATCAGATACCAGGGGAACCGCCAATCTTGAAAGGGATGGATTCGAAGAAATTTGTACAAAAGCCATTCCTCCAAGTGCGGCTCCGAAACCCATTCCAAAGAAGTTTCGTATGCTGGATATACCTAGGTACAATGGGACCACCGATCCCAACAAACACGTCACCTCCTACACATGCCCATCAAGGGTAACGATTTGGAAGATGATTAGATCGAATCTGTTTTATTGAAGAAGTTCGGAGAGAACCTATCGAAGGGAGCAATGATTTGTACCACAATCTACCGCCAATACATTGACTTATTCGTCATGTTAGCAGACTCTTTCGTAAAGTCGCATGCTGGGGCCATAAGGATTACGACAAGGAAATTAGACATTTTCAAAGTAAAAAAGAAGGATAATAAAATGCTGAGGGAGTTCGTATCCCAATTTCAAATGGAATGCATGGAGTTGCCACCGGTCACAGATGATTGGGCCGTTCAAGCTTTCACTCAACGGTTGAATGAACGAAGTTCGATAGCATCGCGTCAACTGAAGAACAATTTGATCGAATATCTGACGATGACTTGGGCCAATGTACATAATCGTTACCAATCGAAGATCAAGGTTGAGGATGACCAATTAGGAACTCCTTCCGGTTCATTGTATCCAAACAAGTCCACAACTAAAAATCAGAGGGAAGTTGACAGGGAGCCTCGGTCGAAAAAAAACCGATATCAGCCTTACATCGCAGGAATAGCGGCTCGGGATTCATTCCGCTCGAAATGATCGACGAAGTGATCCAGGATAGAATTCTCGAGGACTTATGAGAAAAAGTCTTTTCGATAAGTATGCCGATCCTATAGAGGCACCTCAATTGTCGGAATATAATTTTAGTGTCGATGCATCGGGCATTGTATCGACAATTGAAAGAATCAAAGATACTAGATGGCCCAGACCCATGCAGACCGATACTTCCCAAAGAAACCCCAATTTGATGTTTAACTATCGTGGAATGCATGGTCACAAGACCAAATATTGGAGGCAACTAAGGGAGGAGTTAGCCCGTCTATTCAACGAGGGCCACCTACGAGAGTTACTAAGTGATCGAGCCAAGAATCATTTTAGAGAAAGGGACGCCAATAGGAAAAATGAACAGGAGGAGCCACATCATGTAATTCATATGATCGTCGGAGGGGTCGATATTACGCAAGGACCCGTGTTCAAATGCACGAAGGTATCAATTACAAGGGAAAAACGGACCCGAGATTATGTGGCAGAAGGCACCGTATCATTAAACGACGAGGAATTAGAAGGAATTTCTCAACCTCACAATGATGCTCTGGTAATTTATATCTTATTAAATAAAGTTCAAGTTAAGCGTGTTTTAGTGGATCCAGGTAGCTTGGCAAATATCATCCGATCAAGGCTCGTGGAGCAGCTCGGCCTACAAGATCAAATCGTGCCCGCAGCTGGAGTTTTGAACAGTTTCAACATGGCCAGCGAAACAACTATAGGAGAGATCATCCTACCAGTCAACGTGGCCGGAACTATCCAGGATACCAAGTTCCACGTAATCGAGGGCGACACGAGGTACAACGCCATACTCAGGAGGCCCTAGATTCACAATATGAGGGCAGTCCTTTAGACTCTCCACCAAATGATGAAATTCCTTATGTCAGACGGGGTAAAAGCAGTATATAGGGAGCAGCGTGCTGCAAAGGAATGTTCGCAGTCGATGAGGTACTACCAGTATCGGCACTGTCAACATCGAAAGGATCAGACGTAAAAGGGAGACCAAAAGCTAAATAGCAATCACAACCACCAGCCTCGACTGAACCGGGGAAGCAGGAAATAGAGGAAGAAGAAGATGAAGATTACTGGACTCCTCAAACTTTCGTTGTTCCCGAAGATTCCGACGTCAACAATTAAACAGTCGAAGAGCTGGAACAGGTTATATTGATCAAGTACCTGCTCGAGTAAAAGGTATACCTGGGAACAGGGTTAACCCCCGAACTCAGGAAAAAACTTATTAAATTTCTTATTGATAACATGGATTGTTTTGATTGGTCACACTTAGACATGACAAGGATCCCACCAGAGATAACAACGCATCGATTGAGTCTGAACCCAAAGTTCAGCCCAATGAAACAAAAGAAAAGGCCCCAGTCCGAGGTAAAACATGAATTCATCCAGAATGAGGTAACTAAACTTCTCAAAATAGGATCCATTCGGGAGGTAAAATATCCCAAATGGTTAGCCAATGTAGTTGTAGTCCCTAAAAAGGGAACAAACTTAAGATGTGTGCAGATTATAAGGATTTAAAAAAGGCATGCCCCAAAGATTCTTTTCCTCTGCCTAGCATCGATCGTATGATCGACGCCACGGCCAGGCACGAGCCTCTTAGTTTTCTCGACACCTATTCCGGGTACAATCAAATCCAAATGAACCCAGAAGATCAGGAAAAAAACTCTATCTATCACTTAGTATGGAACATATTTTTATAACGTAATACCTTTTGGGATAAAAAACACAGGCGCTACCTACCAACACCTAGTAAAAAAAATGTTCGAAGGAAAAAATAGGTAAATCAATGCAAGTATATATTGATGACATGCTAGTTAAGTCCCTGCGCGCAGAAGACCATTTGAAACATTTGCAGGAAACATTAAAGATATTGAGAAAACACAACATGAAGCTCAACCCCGAGAATGTGCTTTCGGGGTCGGATCAGGAAAGTTCCTTGGTTTCTTAGTGTCGAATCGGGGAATCGAGATCAACCCCGATAAAACTAAGGCTACCAAAGACATCACTGTTGTGGACAACATAAAAGCTGTACAAAGGCTGACAAGGCGGATAGCTACCTTAGGTCGATTCATCTCGAGATCGTTAGATCGGAGCCATAGGTTCTTCTCTCTACTCAAAAAGAAGAACGATTTTGCCTGGATCCCGGAATTCCAGCAAGCGTTAGAGGAATTTAAATGATACCTCTCGAACCCACCGTTGCTTCATACTCCAAAGGCAGATGAAAAGCTCTACATATACTTAGATTTATCGAAAATCGTGGTAAGTGGTGTCCTAGTTCTAGAAGAGCAAGGTACACAATTTCCTGTGTATTATGTAAGTCTAACTCTAGGAGAAGCAGAAACTAGATATCCACACTTAGAAAAATTGGCACTTGCTCTAATAAGTGCCTCTAGGAAACTAAAACTATATTTTCAAAGTCACCTAATATGTGTATTAACCTCTTACTCACTTTGTAATGTTTTACATAAGCCCGAACTATCGGGCCGATTGGCCAAATGGGCCGTCGAACTCAGTGGGTATAATATCGAATATCAACCCCGAACGACCATCAAGTCTCAAATTTTGGCAGACTTCTTGGCTGAATTCACGCCAACCCTCATACCCGAAGTTGAAAAGGAACTTCTTTTGAAATCGGGTACATCATCGGGGGTGTGGACCCTTTTTACAGACGGTGCTTCGAATGTGAAGAGGTCCATGCTAGGCATCATTTTGAAGCCGGCCACGGGAAATACTGTTAGATGATCAAAACTTCTAAGTTTACTAACAATGAGGTCGAGTACAAGGTCATGATTGCAGGTCTCGAACTAGCTAAGAGCTTAGGAGCGGAATTCATCGAAGCGAAGTACGACTCCTTACTGGTAGTAAACCAAGTAAACAAAACCTTCGAGGTTTGAGAGGATAGAATCCAAAGGTAGTTGGAAAAGCTGCAGGTCACTTTACACCATTTTAAATAATGGACTTTGCAGCATGTACCTCGAGAGTAGAACAGTGATCGATGCCCTTGCAAATTTGGGAAAATCAGCCGAGGATGATGAAATCAGCTCGGGGACTGTCGTTCAACTATCAAGATCTGTAATGGAAGAAGGTCACGCTGAGATAAACTCCACGAGCTTAACTTGGGATAGAGGAATAGATATATCGAGTATTTGAAAAATGGAAAGCTCCCATGGAACCCTAAAGAATCGAGGGCTTTACGAACAAAAGTTGCTCGATTCACATTGGCTGAGGATGGAACATTTTACAGGAGGACGTTTGATGGACCGTTAGAAGTATGCTTGGGACCAGGGGACACCGATTATGTCCTACGAGAAGGTCACGAAGGTACTTGTGGGAACCAAACCGATGCCAAATCACTAGTTCACAAAATCATCAAAGCAGGATACTATTGGGATAGTATGGAAAAAGACACTAAGGAGTTTGTTTGAAAATGTGATAAGCGTCAAAGGTATGCACCAATGATCCACCAGCCCGGAGAACAACTTCATTCGGTCCTATCCCCATGACCATTTATGAATGGGGATGGATATCGTCGGCCCTCTGCCATCGACCCCAGGTAAAGCTAAATTTATTTTGTTTATGACTGACTATTTCTCTAAATGGGTTGAAGCACAGACCTTCGAGAAATTCAGAGAAAAAGAAGTTATAGACTTCATCTGGGATCACATCATATGCCGATTCGGGATACCTGCTGAAGTTGTATGCGACAACGGAAAGCAATTCATCAGCAACAAGGTACAAAAGTTTCTCGAAGAGCATAAAATAAACGAGAAGCCGCCCTTGTAATGACCCGACCAGTCATTTTGAGCTCTAGCATGTCGTTCAGCGGTTTGAGGCCATGAGTAGATTTACTTTAGGTATTATGACTTGCATGCATGGTCGAAATTGAATTTCAGGAAGTTCAGAGTTGAGTTAGAAAGAAAATTCTCATTTCGGGAGCTTTAAGTTTGAAGAATTGACTAAAGTGTGATTTTTGAGCAAACAACTCCGGAATCAGGATTTGAAGGTTCTGCCAGGTTCATATGATGATTTTGAACTTGGGCGTAAGTCCGGATTGGGTATCAGATGACCTGGGAGCGTTTCGGCGTATATTCTGGAAGTTGGCAATATGGGAGAAGTTCACAAATTTGGGTTGAAGTGTGTTTCAGTGTTATCGATGTCCGTTTGGGATTCCGAGTTTGGAAATAGCTTCGTATGGTGATTTTGGTATTAGGAGCATTTTTGGAAGTGCAATTGCAGGTCCGTAGGTCATTTCGGGGTCATTTGTCGAAAGTTATAAAATAGAAGATTTTTTGAAAGTTTGACCGGGAGTTTGACTTTTTGATATCGGGGTCGGATTCCGATTCCGGAAGTTGGAGTAAGTCCGTAATTTCAAATGTGACTTGTGTGCAAAATTTGAGGTCAATAAGACGTGATTTGATAGGTTTCGGTATTGAATGTAGAAGTTTCAAGTTCTAACGCTTATTAAGCTTGAATTGGGGTGCGATTCTTGATTTTGACGTTGTTTGAGGTGATTTGAGGCCTCGAGCGAGTTTGTATAATGTTTTGGGACATTTTGGTTTAATTGGTTAAGGTCCCAAGGGCCTCGGGTAGGTTTTGGAAGGTTAACAGAATGGATTTCGGACAAAGAAAGCTACAGAAATTCTGTTGCAGAAGCTGTTCACCAGAGAATTTCTGATGTGTGGAGTGTATTTTGGAAGTTCATATCTTGTAATCTATAATGAATATGAAACTTTTCAAAACGTGAAAGTTGTAGCCCTTGTATTATAGTTTACATAAAACTAAACCATTCATAATTTGGATATTTGTACAGAAAGTTAGGATCGATTGAATGAAGGCCGGTTAAGCTATTTTTGCAATTTCCCTAAAAATTGCTAATACGAGGAGCCTACTTTGGAAGCTTATGTATCGAAATCTATAAGGAATATCAAAGTTTGCAAAGGATGGAAGTTGTAACCCTTTGATTCTAGTTTCCATAAAGTTAAATCATTCATCATTTAGACATTTGTACAGAAAGTTATGATCGATTGAATAAGGGTTGGTAAAGATGTTTTTAGTGGACTTTTAGTGACGAAAACGGACTTTTAATGACGGATGGGCCGAAACTTAAAGGAACGCACTTCATTCCTGTTGGTACTACTTATTCTTCGGAGAGGTTAGCTGATATTTATATCAGAGAAATTGTCCGATTGCATGGGGTTCTAATTTATATCATTTTCGACAGAGGTACTCAGTTCACATCTCAGTTTTGGAGAGCCGTGCAGAGAGGGTTGGGTACTTAGGTTGAGTTGAGCACATCATTTCACCCTCAGACCGACTGGCAGTCGGAGCTTACCATTCAGATTTGAGAGGATATGTTGCGTGCTTGTGTGATTGACTTTTGTTGTTCATGGGACCAGTTTCTGCCACTAGCATAGTTTGCATATAATAACATATATCAGTCGAGTATCCAAATGGCTCCGTATGAGAATTTATATTGTAGGAGGTGCAGGTCTTCGATTGGTTGGTTTGAGCCAGGCGAGGCTAAGCTATTGGACACAGACTTGGTTCAGGATGCATTGAGTAAGGCGAAGTTGATTCAGGAGCAGCTTCGCACGACGTAGTCTATGCAGAAGAGTTATGCGGAACGGAAGGTCTGAGATGTGCCTTTCATGGTTGGTAATAAGGTGTTTCTAAAGGTGTCGCCCGTGAAGGGTTTTATGAGATTTGGGAAGAGGGGGAAGCTGAGTCCCAGGTTCATCGGGCCATTTGAGGTGCTTCAGAGGGTTGGGGAGGTGGCTTATAGGCTTGTTATGCTTCCCAGTTTATCGAGTATTCATCAAGTATTCCATGTTTCGATGCTCCGGAGGTATGTTGGTGACCTTTCCCATGTTATGGACTTCAGCACGGTTCAGCTCAAGGGTGATATGCCATATGAGGTCGAGCCAGTGGCTATTTTGGGTCGACAGGTCAGGAAGCTGAGGTCTAAGGATATAGTTTCAGTGAAGGTTCAGTGGAGAGGGCTGCTGGTGGAGGATGCGACCTGGGAGACTGCGCGGGAGATGCGAGGACAGATATCCTCACTTATTCGCGACTCCAGGTATGTTTCTACACCCGTTCGAGGAAGAACGATTGTTTAAGAGGGGGAGGATGTACCGACCCGGCCGGTCGTTCCGTGAGATTTACCCGGTTTCCCCCATTTCTGCATTTGTTATATATTTCTAGCCTGTTTTTGTGGTGTTGGGTCGGTTGGTTTGGTCCGGAGTGATTATGGTGAGAATTTAGGCATTTAGTCTCTTAAAGTAGCCTAATAGTTGAGAAAGTCAACTGAGAGTTGACTTATTAGTATACGACCTCAGAATGCAGATTTTATGGCTCGGATAGCTTTGTTAGGTGATTTGGGACTTAGGAGTGTGTTCGGAATGAAGTTTTGATGTCCAGTGTAGAATTAGGCTTGAACTGACGAAAGTTAGTTTTTGGCGATTTTCGGTCAGCAGTGGAAAATGGGCTATCGAGGTCGGAATGGGATTCCGGAAGTTGGAGCAGGTTCGTAATGTCATTTTGATATGTCTGAAAAATTTAGGTCAATCGGAGGTGTTTTGGTTGGTTTCGGCGTAGTTGGCGAAATTTTGAAGTTGCAAAGTTCATAGGCTTGAATTTGATGTAATTTTTGTGTTTTCGCGTTGTTTTTGGTGTTTTGAAGGCTCGACTAAGTTGGAATAATTCTATGGGGTGTGTTGGTATGTTTGGTTGGGGCCCCGAGGGGCTCGAGATTGATTTCGGATGGTTGACGGGGTTTTGAACTTGGAAAATTTGCAGAAAATAGCTGCTGGTGTGAGTTTCTGGTCTTCGCCGCACCTGCGGATGGGTAGCCGCATGTGCAATGTCGCAGGTGCGAAAGAGGCTAGACAGGTTAATTTCCGCAGATGTGAAGTTATGGCCGCACCTGCGAAGCCGCAGGTGTGGAGGATTGGTCGCAGGTGCAAAATTGGTCCGTTAGTGGGACTTCCGCATGTGCTCACCTGGGACCGCAGGTGCGACTAATTCTCCGCAGGTGCGGAAATTTTATCGAATTTCGAGGCGTGGGCCCGAGGCTCGGGTTTGGCCGAATTTCAAGATTCTTGTATAATTTTGATAGTTTTCGATTGGGTTGTGATCCTTTGATATATATATTGATGATGTTAAATTGGTTTTGGCTAGATTAGCAGCAATCGGGAGCCAATTTGAGGGGCAAGAGCATTGCGGACTAGTGTTGTGGCCCGGTAGAGGTAAGTAATGGTTATAAATCTTGTCCTGAGGGTATGGAAACCCAAACTACATATTTCTCACTGATTTTAGACTGGCGCACATGTCGGATAACGAGTATGTGGCGCGTACTGATTTTTCGATTGGACAAGGTCCTCTCCGCGGCAACGAATGAGTTGCATATTTCACTCAAAACCTTATGTTATATTATGTTCTAAGATTGTTGAAATATTTGGGCTATAAGCCGTGTTTGGGCCTCGTGCCGATCTGTTTAGACCCCTTGGGGGCTTTTTACTGTTGTTTTTCCTCATTATTTGTTGATGATTTCACTCAGCCACATTGTGCTTACTATTTTCGAAACTCATCCTGAATTACACTACTTTGAGATTTAAAATGATGTTTTGGGTCGAGTACCCTGTTTTACTGATTCGCCCGAGGGGCCTTTTGAGTGGTTCTGCTGAGTGATGGTGAGGTGCTGAGTGATATTAGCGCCTGGGTTGAAGGAGCCCCTCCGGAGTCTGTCCACACCCTAGTGAGCGCACCGAGTGCCGAGTGCCGAGTGCCGAGTGATGAGTGATTGGGAGGCATGAGCGACTGTGAGGTGCTGAGTGATTGTGAGGTGCTGAGTGACTGTGAGGCACGTCCGAGGGGCTGATTATGATACATGTTTTGCCTGAGGGGCTACTTATGATTTTACTACTTTCATTCTGAACTTATGAAATATGTTTTGCCCGAGGGCCCTCTATATGATTCATTTCATTTTCATACTAAATCTTTCGGTTTGAAGTTGTTAAAAATATGCATTCTTCAATGGACTTTTTCTGAAGTTGGTTTTAAGGCATGATGATTTCATATATCTATGTTTACACTATAGGAAAGTAAGGATGTGTATATTGTGATTTGATGACTTGATTTCATGTGTTTCCTTGCCGCTTAGACTTGATTTATTTTCATTACTACTGAGTTGGCGTACTCACATTAGTCCCTGCACCTCTGTGTGCAAATTCAGGTGAAGATATCGAGCATTAGCCATTTATTCCGCGGGGAGCCGGATTGCGGGATGTAGAGGTAGCTGTTCAGCGTCCGCAACATCTCTGTTTTCCCTTCTTGTTGTATCTAGCTTTTATACGGAGGTTTTTTTTTATTATAATAGTATATTTTGGCTTATTCCTCTAGATGCTCATGACATGTTGGCTCCGGATTTTGGGGTTGGTGGTATTGTATGATTGGCCTACTTTATTTAGTAATATCTGTATATTTTATGAAATGCTTGAAACTTAATTGGGATTTTCTTTAATGAAATTGCGAACATGCGGTAGTTGGCTAGCATAGTTCCACGATAGGTGCCATCACGGCCGGTTTAGGATTTGGGGTCGTGACAAATACCCGGTATTTATGTACTAGTATCATACGAGGTACCACATGACCATGATAATAGGATATATAAAGTGTGTTAAAAATGAGTAGTTGTAACGACCCAGCCGGTCGTTTCGTGAGATTTTCCCTGTTTCCCCCATTTCTGCTTTATCATATATTTCCTAGCCTGTTTATGTCGTGTTGGGTCGGTTGGTTTAGTTTCGGAGTGGTCGTGGAGAGAACAGAGGCACTTAGCCTCTTAAAGTAGCCTAATAGTTAAAAAGTCAAACTGGGAGTTGACTTATTGGTAATCGACCTCGGAATGTGGATTTTGTGGATCAGATAGATTCGTGAGGTGATTTGGGACTTAGAAGTGTGTTCGGAATGAAGTTTTGATGTCCGGTGTAGAATTAGGCTTGAATTGGCGAAAATTAGTTTTTGGCAATTTCCGGTCGGCAGTGAAAAATAGGCTATAGCGGTCGGAATGGAATTTCGACAGTTGGAGCAGGTTTGTAATGTATTTTGGGAGATGTGTGCAAATTTTCAAGTCAATCAAATGTGTTTTGGTTGGTTTCGACATCATTGGCGAACTATAGAAGTTTTAAAGTTAATATGTTTGAATTTGATGTAATTTTGATGTTTTGTGTTGTTTTTGGTGTTCCGAAGGATCAACTAAGTTTTAATGATGCTATGTGGTGTTTTGGTATGTTTGGTTGGGGCCTTGAGGGGGCTCGGGATTTATTTCGGATGGTTAGCGGAGGTTTGGACATAGGAAATTTGCAACAAATGGCTGCTAGTCTGAATCTTCTGGTGTGGCCGCACCTGCGGAAGGGCGGCCGCAGGTGTGAAGGACCCTGCGCAGGTGCGAAGATAGGCCAGGCAGGAGGAACCCGCAGGTGCGAAGCATTGGGAGCACCTACGAAGCCGCAGGTGCAGAAAAGTGATCAGGTGCGAAAATTGGACTGTTAGTGGGATTCCGCAGGTGCGAGGAATTGTTCGCAGGTATGGATTAACTGGGCAGAACAGTATAAAAAGTGCCTCCGCGAATATTTTGGCATTTCCTCCATTATTGCATGTAGATTGAGCTGAGTTGAGAGCAAATTGAAGAAGGTATTCGAGGGTCTTCAGTGGAGGTAAGTTCCCAGACTATATAACTTATTTCTATGCTATTTTGTTCGGATTGGGCTTGTAATTTGAAGAATTAAAGTGGAAAAAGGTTGGGAGCCAATTCGAGGGGCAAACGCATCGCAGAGTAGCTTTTGGGCAGTTTTGAGGTAAGTAACGATTGCAACTCTAAACCTGAGGGTATGACACCCCGTTATCTGTTATTGTGTTGATAAATGAGGTGACACACATGCTAGGTGACGAGCGTGGGGGCGTGCACCGGAAGGGATTGTGACTTGGTCCGTCCCGTAGAGACTATTAAGCTGCGTATTCGATTTGAAACCTTACGACATCCTGTCTTTCAGAAGTTTATACTTGTTTATGGGATGTGAGCCATGTCGGGAGCCTTGTGTCAATCTGTTTAGACTCTCAGGGGTATTTTCCATGTTTGGGTTCTTGTGCCGATCTGTTTAGACCCTCGGGGTTATTTTCCATGTTTGGGGCCTTGTGCCGATCTGTAGACCCTCATGGGTATTTTTCATGTTTGGGGCCTTGTGCCTTCCTGTTTAGACCCTTAGGGGGTAGTTTTACACTATTCTACCATTATCCTGTTAGTAAATTGTAAATTCAATCATGTCTCCTACTTATTGTTATTTTCGCTGTTATCATCCTGCTTTGAAAACTCTGAAAAGTATTTGGGGCTGAGCCCCGTGAGTAGAGATAAATTGCCTAAGTGGCTTGTGATGGTGACTGAGTCAGGCCGTGAGCCAAGTATGTGAGGATAGTTATGGGACGGGCTGCACGCCGCAACAATATATATGTTATATATTATATGTGGGTCGAGCTGCATGCCATAACAATATAGATTATATATGTATGGATCGGGCTACACGCCGCAACAATAAATGTTATATATGGATCAGGCTATACGCCGCAGGAATATACATATTTGATCGGGCTGCACTCCACAAATGATATAGCGCTTGGGCTGAAAGAGCCCCTCCAGGAGTCTGTACACCCCAAGTGAGCGCAATCGACTATTATATGGACCGGGCTGCACGCCGCAACAATATATGTTATATATATGGATCGAACTGCACGCCGCAACAGTATAATTATATATATATAGTGGAGCGGGTTGCCCGCCGCAGCAGTTATGTGTGTTCATGGTACTTGCTGAGTACGAGTGTTGAGAGCATGAGATACTGATAGTGGAGTCACGAGTGACTGAGAGGCTTGCCCGAGAGACCTCATTGTGAGTGATATTGTGCCCGAGGGGCTTATATTTTATGAAAATGGTGTTTTCACTCTTCTTTACAATGAGCCTCTGATAATAAATGTTGGATAAAGTTTTCTTATGAGATTTAAATGGAAACCGGAGTTTTTATGAAACAATCGGAAATGTTGATTTCTGACTTGATTTATTCATTTCCACTGTTGTTCATTATATGGATTTACATGATTTAAATGCTCGTCGTTACACTCAAGTTTTTAGTTACATTGATTACTTACTGAGTTGGCGTACCCACATTACTCCCTGCCCCTCTGTATGCAGATCCAGGTACCAGACCATCCCACTAGTTGATTTCCGGACGAGCTTGGAGTTGTTCTAGGATTGAGGTAGCTGCTCAGCGTCCGCAGCTCACCTCCGTTCCTTCCCTCAGATTATAGTTTCATTTGGTCTTTTGTACCTCAAACTTTTGTTGTAGCAAGTCACTGTTGTACATTGTATTTTCAGTCTTAGATGCTCATGACAGTTGACTCCAGGTTTTGGGGAAGTGTCTATTTGTTTATCTCTTTCTGATATTTTTAAAATCTGCTAGGTTTTGGTGAAATTATGGGATATATTTATAATCTGAAATGGTTGGCTAGCCTAGTTCCATGATAGGCGCCATCACAGCCGGCTTAGGATTTGGGGTCGTGACAAGTTGGTATTAGAGCCTAGGTCACATAGGACTCAACGGTCATGAGCTGGTTTAGTAGAGTCTTGCGGATCGGTACAGAGACGTCTGTAGTTATCTTCGAGAGGCTACAAAACCCTTAGGAACAATCTCATTTTTCCTGAGTTCTGTCGTGCCATTTGATTGATTCTTGAAATCTAAACTTCTGTTATTTCATTCTCTCACAGATGGTGAGTACTCGCACCACCGATTAGGACGATCAGCCACCAGCTAGACCAGCAAGGGGTCGAGGCCATGGACAAGGCCGTGGTAGAGGTAGGGGGCCAACCCGTGTGGAAGCTAGGGCAGTATCACTTGATCCCCTTACTGTTCAGGATCAGGTTTCTGCCACCGATACTCCATCGGGACAGGCTCAAGCACCGGCAGTGCCTATTGTTATTCCAGGTCTTTAGGAGACCTTGGATCACATCTTGACGGTTTGTACCACCCTTTCTCATGCAGTTGACGCTACTTCTTAGGCCGAGGGAGGCAGTCAGACTCCAGTTGCCCGGACACCTGAGCAGGCTACTCAGGGACAACAGACACCGGGGCCAGTTCCAGCCCAACTACTTGCTCTAGTTCAGGACTTTGTGGTCCCAGCTATGCCGGATGATGAAGAGCGTAGGCTGGAGAGGTTTAGTAGACTACAACCTCCAACATTCAGTGGTGCTGAGGGCGAGGATGCCTAGGGTTTTCTAGATAAGTTCCAGAGGATGCTGCGTACTCCTGGGATTTTGGAGACCAGTGGGGTCTCATTTGCTACTTTTCAGTTCTCTGGTGCTGCCTTCACTTGGTAGGAGTCTTTTGAGAGGCGTAGGCCTGTTGGTTTAGCACCCCTCACCTGGCAGCAGTTCTCCACTATATTTTTGGAGAAGTATGTACCCCAGTCTCATAGGGAGGAGCAACGCAGGATTTTTGAGCAGTTGTGTCAGGGAGAGCTATCCGTGATGCAGTACGAGATGCGATTTTCGGAGTTGGCTCGTCATACCACCGAGTTGGTCCCTACTGATAGGGAGAGGATTAGGAGTTTTATAGATATATTTACTTATCAGCTCTGCCTTTTCATGACCCAAGAAAGAGTATCAGATGCTACATTCGAGCAGGTTGTCGATATTGCTCGAGATATTGAGTTAGTTTGCCGCCAGGAGCGGGTAGAGAAGGAGGCTAAGAGGTATCGTGGATCGGGTGGTTCTAGTGGTGCTCCTTCCAGGGGACAATTTCAGCATGGTAGGGGCCGTTCATTCAGGCCTCCTAGGTCAGGCCGCCTAGCCTATAGTGGTGCATCTTCGAGGCATGGCCCTCGCGGTTTTCATCCAGGCCATTCTTCATTCGGTTCCCTTCCGGCCCAGAGTATAGCTCGAACACCATCATCTCAGGGTTCTTCTATGCATGGTTCTCCTAGTGTCCATTATGGTGCCAGGGGTTCATTTTTGTCCCAGTCTCCAGCTCCAGATAGCTGTTAGGAGTTTGGAGAGTTCAGGCATATGAGGAGGTAGTGTCCTCATCTTCTTGGAGGTGCATCTCAGCTGAGGAGCCAGCCTTCGACTTCAGCTCCAGTTACTTCACCACCCACCTAGGCAGCCAGGGGTGGTAGTTAGTCCACTAGAGGCCGTCCTAGAGGGGGAGGTCGAGTAGGTGGAGGTCATGCCCGTATGTATGCCTTTCCAGCCAGGCCAGATGCTATGGCCTCTGATGCAGTGATCGCAGGTGTTGTCTCAGTCTTTTGCTGAGATGCTTTGGCTTTATTTGACCCTGGTTCTACATATTCCTATGTTTCTTCATATTTTCCCATTTTCTGGATATGCCCCGTGAGTCTTTAGTTATATCTGTTCATGTGTCGACTTTGGTGCGCGATACTGTTGTTGTGGACCGTGTGTATCGGTAGTGTGTGATATCCATTGGGGGTCTGGAGACCTGAGTGGACCTACTGTTACTCAACATGGTCGATTTTGATGTGATATAAGGCATGGACTGATTATCTCTGTGTCATGCCGTTCTTGATTGTCACGCTAAGACCGTGACCTTAGCTATGCTCAGATGTCCGAGGGTTGAGTGGAGAGGGTCTTCTGATTATGTGCCTAGCAGGGTGATTTCCTACCTAAAGGCTCAGCGTATGGTTGAGAAGGGGTGGTTATCGTATCTGGCTTTTGTGAGGGATGTCAGTGGTGAGACTCCCGCTATTGATTCGATTCCTATGGTCCGTGACCTTCCGGACGTGTTTCCTGCAGACTTGCTAGGCATGCCACCTGATAGGGGCATTAATTTTGGTATCGACCTGGTGCCAGGCACTCAACCTACTTCTACTCCACCTTATCGTATGGTACCAGCAAAGCTAAAGGAATTAAAGGAGCAGCTTTAGGAACTCTTAGATAAGGGGTTCATTCAGCCTCGTATGTCACCTTGGGGTGCACTGGTGTTGTTTGTAAAGAAGAAGGATGGTTCTATGCATATGTGTATTGATTATCGGCAGCTGAACAGAGTAACGGTGAAGAACCGGTATCCCTTGCCTCGTATAGATGAATTGTTTGATCAGTTGCAGGGTGCCAGAGTATTTTCTAAGACTGACTTGCATTCCGGCTATCATCAGTTGAAGATTTGGGGCCCAAACATCCCGAAGACTTCTTTCACGACTAGATATGGTCATTATGAGTTTCTGGTTATGTCATTCCAGCTGACCAATGCTCCAACAACCTTTATGCACTTGATGCACAGTGTATTCCGGCCATATCTGGATTCTTTTTTCATCATGTTCATTGACGATATCTTGGTGTATTCCCAATCTCGGGAGGATCATGAGCAACATTTGAGAGTTGTGCTTCAGACCGTGAGAGAGAAGAGATTATATGCAAATTTTTGAAGTGTGAGTTCTGGCTTGATTCGGTGGCATTCATGGGGCACGTGGTGTGCAGTGAGGGTATTCAGGTTGATCTGAAGAAGGTAGAGGCAATGCAGAGTTGGCCTAGACCGTCATCAGCTACTAAGATTAGTAGTTTCCTTGGTTTGGCAGGGTACTACCACCACTTCGTAGAGGGATTTTCTTCTATTGCTGCGCCTATGACCATACTGACCCGGTATGAGGAGTGTGAGGCCGTGAGCCGAGTATGTGAGGAGAGTTACGGTTGAACAAGTCCAAACACAACCTATATATATATATATAGGTTTTCGTTTTTTTATTTTTTATTTTTTTAATTTTTTTTTATATGTGAAAAACTAACTCTTAATCAGAAAAACTAAATCTTAATCAGAGAGAATTTACACACTCAAACAACAAAATAGAACAAGACACCGAACAACAACACACTTATTTCCACCCCAATGCACACGCAAGTGTACGTGGTCGACAAATAATATAGGATTTTAAGTCCAGATATCGT
>ML360474.1:0-13189 GCA_005239505.1 Nicotiana paniculata | reverse complement strand
TCTGGACCGAATGAAGTAGATGTCCTTTGACGTTTACTTCTTCTCAGATTTTCCTCATTAGGCATACCATATGTTGTTTCCTCCCGATGTCGTTTTGACTTTTGGTAGGACAATTCACTTTCCTTTTTATACGGATTCAAAGAATTCAGCATTATCTGATTCTATTACCGTATTAACGTGGATCTTAGGATTTTCTGATTTATGAACCAGAAAACGATATGCCTTGTTGTTGGTTACATATCCAATAAATACACAATCAACCATTTTTGATCCTATCTTCACCCTTTTAGGTTAGGAACCTGTACTTTAGTAAACACCCCCACACTTTGAAATATTTCAAGTTGTGTTTCCTTCCTTTCCAGTTTTCGTATGGGATGGACTGTGTTTTACTGTGGGGTACACGCTTGATTATTCGGTTTGCTGTAAGTATAGCTTCCCCCCACAAGTTTTGTGGTAAACCATAACTTATCAACAAGGCATTCATCATCTCCTTTAATGTTCGATTCTTTATTTCCGCAATTCCGTTAGATTGAGGAGAGTACGAAGCAATTGTTTGGTGAATAATGCCATTTTCCAACATATTTGTTCAAAAAGAGATTCATATTCGCCACCCCTATCACTTCTTATTATTTTGATCTTTTTGTTAAGTTGTGTTTCAATTTCATTCTTGTATTGCTTGAANATAGCAATATCTCGTACTATCGTCAATAAAAGTGATGAAGTACTTTTTCCCATTGCGAGATGGTGTAGACTTCATGTCGCAAATATCTGTATGAATTAAATCTAAAGGACTTGAATTCCTTTCAGCAGACTTACACGGATGCTTAGCATACTTTGATTCCACATAGATTTGACATTTTGAGTTAATGCAATCAAATTTTGGCAATACTTCCAAATTAATCATTTTCCGTAATGTTTTGAAGTTGACGTGTCCTAAGCGCGCATGCCATAAAGTCTTTGACTCAACTAAGTAAGAAGAAGATTCAAATTTATTGATAGGAATAGCTATTACATTTAGCTTAAAAAGATCCTCATTCAGGTAACATTTGCCTAGATACGTATTATTCTTACTTAAAACAACACTATTGGAAACAAACACACACTTAAATCCATTTTGACAAGAAGTGTTGTAGCTACTAAATTCTTGCGAATTTCTGGAACATGGAGAAATTGATTTAAAGTCACAATTTTTCCGGATGTCATCTTCAATGAAACTTGCCAACTTCCTCAATTTTGGCCGTAGATGAATTTCCCATGAAAAGAGTTTGGCCGGGTCCTGCGGGAGCATAAAAAGAAAATAGTTCCTTGTTTGCACAAATATGGTGAGTGGCTCCAAAATCAATCCACCACTCTCTCGGATTTCCTACCAAGTTGCATTCAGACAACATGGCACACAAGTCCTCCACTTCTACTACATTTGCTTGATTCTTCTTCTTTTGCGACTCTTTCTTTGGAGCACGACAATCTATGGACTTATGTCCGGGCTTTCCACAGTTGTGACAACTACCTTTGAACTTTTTCTTGTTCGGGTAATTCTCTGGCACACATGCCTTCTTTCTTTTCTTTTTATTTTTCGGTGATTCCTTAACAATGTTAGCTCCCATTATTACCGAGTTGACACGTGACTTCTTTTTAGCATTTTTATTGTCTTCTTCTATCCTTAGACGAACAATTAGATCCTCAAGTGTCATCTCTTTGCGCTTGTGCTTCAAGTAGTTCTTAAAGTCCTTCCATAAAGCAGGTAACTTTTCAATGAAGGCAGCAACTTGAAACGCCTCATTTATGACTATACCTTCAATAATAAATTTATAATTAATAACACTATTAATATTATTAATAAAATTATTGACTCGGGTCATACCTTCAACAAGGAGGTCATGAACGATGACTTGTAATTCTTGGACTTGAGTGATGACCGATCTAGTGTCAATCATCTTAAAATCAAAAAAATTTGCAGCAACGAACTTCTTAAGTCCAGCATCCTCGGTCTTGTACTTTTTCTCAAGAGCGTTCCACAACTCTTTTGAAGTTTCTATGACACTATAAATATATACAAGCCATCTTCCAAACAACTTAAGATGTAGTTTCTGCATAGGAAATCAGAGTGTTTCCATGCTTCAATTACCACAAATCGTTCAGCCTCAGGAGTATCTTCTCCCACAACTGGAACATCCTCCTTGATGGATCGTTGCATGCTTAGTGTAGTTAGATAGAATAACATCTTCATCTGCCAACGTTTGAAGTCTGTACCAGAAAATTTTCCGGGTTTTTCTGCCGGTGCCATTGTATGTGCTGGTCTTGACGAAGCATCAACACTCGATGAAGCACCCGTTCCAGCAACATTTCCATTAATTTGGTTTTCATTCGTCATGTTTCTGTAGAGTTGTAAACAAACAGAACTTCGTTAAATCAGTGAAGTTTTGATATCTTCAAACTGAATACCAAACCAAACATACAACACGTAACAATGGTGAAATTTTTATATACTTCAAACCCATACTTTTATTATTCCGGTAAAGTTTTGATATACTTTAAACCAGAAAAAATAGTTATTGGAGTAGAAAGCACAAAGGATTTAGTCTCTAAACCAGTATACAAATTATAACTAACAGTTCAATATAAATTTCAACACAAAAACGTTAAATTATAAAATTCCTTAAGCTTGTTGTAGATACTATGTTAAAACAAACTGTTAGAAGAAACATGAAATCTGTAAATGATATGAAATATTCCGAGTCTACAATTTCCTTGTGCGTCCTTAAGGAATTTTAACCCCCTCACAAGTTGCCAAGGTAATGGATTAAATCCTGCTAGGATGAAACAGAATAAACCTTCCTGCAACTCCTTTTAAGAGCTCTAAGAAGTGATTCTATATTTATATACACAAGTGTAGTTGTCTTTCACCAACGTGGTACAAAGTTCATGATAAAGCTCACTTGATTCAAATTTTCATTTCCCTCCATTTTATTTCCCACCATTTTTAATTTCGTTAATAAATTGACAGACACTTAATTAATTCTTAAATAATTAATTAAATAACTTTTGTCCAAAAATAATCTTATCGATCAAATCCAAATCCAAAGCCAAAGAGGAAGCCGAGCGACGACGACGACGACGACGCGATGGTTCATTCTCTTCAACTCCTTTTAAGAGCTCTAAGAAGTGATTCTATATTTATACACACAAGTGTAGTTGTCTTTCACCAATGTGGTACAAAGTTTATGACAAAACTCACTTGATTCAAATTTGTATTTCCCACCATTTTCCAATTCACACTCCTTATCTTTAAAACCCAATGACTTTAAAGTCCAACAGTTTGAGAGCAATACTTGTTCTATTTTAAAAAAATTCAGGAGGGTGATAGGACTCCAATTAAGATAAGATGTGTAGTTGAAACTTGGACTTTAGTTCAAGAAGGTGTTTATGCATTTTCCTTATATATTATTGACAAAATAATACAATTTTAAACTGTAATAATTTGCCTCAAACTCTAACTAACGAGAAAGTGTCTCCTCTTAAATTATTTTCTTCGTAAAATAGGTTAGAAGATTATACACAACAGATCACTTTTTAAAACATATTAAAAAAATAATACTATTCTTTTTGTATTCCATAAATTGCAATTTCTTACACTAATGGCAGATAGAGATTATGCACTTAATTAATGAGCAGCCAAAACGATTACGGGATATTTGTTTTTTCCCTCTTTCTCCTATTTTAAATTAGGGATTCCGTTATATTCTCATATTTTTTCATTACATTTCTCTCTCTTCTTTGACCGTTACACTCAATTTATTCACTTAATCATTATGAAACTAATACTACATATTCAATTATTCATTATATTTATTTAGTATGACTTTTTAGAGGAATTTTGTGTATACTATTGTATTAGTACAGGGGAAAATGTAATATATATGGTATAACTCAATTATATTATATTTTTATTGAAGTATAATATTATGTATTCTTGGTATAATTCATTTTTTAGAGGTATACTAATGTATTAATATACATAGTATACTTTAATATATGTTAAAACGGTATTAAGATATTATATTACATATATATGGTATAATATTTTTTTTTAGAAACGCCATGTATATAAATATTAATGTAAGAATATGCCTTCTGTTACCTTTTTAAGAATATACCATTAATGAGAAATACTGTGTACACTAAGAATTAAGATAATAACATACCTTTGATCTTCTTTATAAGAAAGTACTCCTTGGTATAATCATGATATAAATTTACATGGTTTATAATGTATATATATCTCAAATATACAGTACATTTTTCTTGAAACATATGTATTTTATTTTTTTAATAATATAAATATGTATACTTCTGCTAGATAATGTTGTATAAAAAAGTATATGTACTTTTTATAGTAAATCATGTATGGATTGTAGAAAATATATTTTATGGAATAAATTAGTTTTCAACAAAAAAAGAAGAAGAAGGAAAACATATTACCATTTGAATATGTTAGGGATTGGTTTCAAGAGAAAATATAGGAAAAAATGTTTAAAAATATTAGGTGTTATAAATAGAATTCTATTTAAGGTGAATGTTTATATTTTAGAGAGATCTTAAGGATTTTACTTGATGGCTAAGTCACTCTTTTCCTATAAATATAGGGAGGGGTCTTATTCCATTGTAATTCGTCCAAAAAATCAATAAGAATTCTCTTTCTTTCTCTGCAATACTATTCTTCTTCCTTTATTGTTTTATAACACGTTATCAACACGAAACTCTAACCAATTGAGTAGAAGCTTTGGGATTGAGCGTAATGATTGTCAACTGTTCCATGAACTTCCTTCATGATTAAATTCTGGATTTAAAGTAAGTATTTTACTTTATTTTTCTGTTTTAAATTCTTGAAATTCTATGATTTGATTGTAAATGCAAGCAAAAACAATAAACTTTGA
The DNA here is from genome assembly GCA_005239505.1 of Nicotiana paniculata. Taxonomy (NCBI): domain Eukaryota; kingdom Viridiplantae; phylum Streptophyta; class Magnoliopsida; order Solanales; family Solanaceae; genus Nicotiana; species Nicotiana paniculata. Next base: position 8,255 of record ML360474.1, on the reverse strand, counting down.
TTATAACTCTTATAGAGTTTGCAAGAAATTATAACAATCCAAAGTGGTAAAATTTCTATGCCTTGCCATGATCAAATTCATGTATGATTGTGGACAAAGAAGTGGAAACCCGTCCCATTGAATTTGCTTCATTCTCATTGCCCTTAAGAGAATGTGATAACAATTTGTGATAAGTATGAAAGAAGATAAAATTATTACCGTGAAGGTATCAATGGATGTGGACGTGGCAATAGACGAAATTATAATCGTCATCATTGTGATAATGAGAATAATAAAGATTCTCAAAATAACCCTTCACTATGTGAAAGTAATATTTGTCATCGATTTGACATGAAAATTTGTAAAGCATATATAGATGATTATGGTCCATTCATTATGTGAATGTGATAACATCTGATTTATGAATACATATTCATTCTTGGAAGAATATGAACGTGCTAGTGGTAGTGGATATACCATACTAATCTCTAGAAAAAAGTTTGAGATGAAATAAGAAAATAATTTTATTATTATGATATGAATGGTCATTGATCACGTACCTATTGTGATTACGCCATAATTTTTAGCAATGTGATTACTAAAGGATAACAATAATGCAAGAAACATATCTTGCATGTAATTTCGAATGACCATATCTTATAACTTTCTCTTTAAAAGTGATATTCGCCGTATGGATATTGATGAATATGTGGTAGTACCAAATTAATTGAGAGCTCTGGAAGAGCCAATTATTACTATTTTGAAGGAATACAATTGATTATCATGTCAATTTATTGTGTTGTAGTAAGTCTCAAAGAAATTTATTGAGTTTCTAAAGTATTCGCGAAAGCGATTGGTTATATTGAGACTATAAACAAAGGAAAGATTTAATATCTTCTATTACTATAACTTGTAGCGAGGTAATATGTATGTGAAAAGTTACCCGCTTTATTCTCCACTTTGTACAACACAAATAAAAGAATACCACAATAAAATAGATGTTTATTGATATAAAAACTCATATCATAATAAACTTGGAGTTTATTGATAATTGCACATGTCATTGTGTAAACCTGAACTTTATCAATATTAATAACTTACTCAGTTGACATAATTGGTTTAGCCATATCAATTTAAGTATGATGTGCAAAAACGAAAGAGAACTTACATGGGTAAATATTAAAGAACTAGAAAGTTCTTTACGAATTCTCTTATGTTGTTTGTTCCTATTAATTAATAGACCAACTAAAATTGGCATTGAATCCCATGAATGCTGAAATATCAGAGGTGAATATGAGCTCATTCACCTTCCATGTATACCACATAAGATGCATCTATGAGATGATTACATGTGCGATTATTATTAACCCGCAACATGACATTTGCGAGGTAACCTGCTCACTAATTTAATTTAGAGCATAATTTTTAATTTTCTATTCAAGACAGTTCATCTTGATAAGTTGGTCACATCACAACTGGTTTAGCAAAATAATTTATTGACTGCATCTACTCAATAGCTAAACTATTGCTTATGAGAACAAAGTTATTTATATCAGTTTGATATATGTTATACACGAAAATATATTATATTCTCCCCTCACAACTGGTTCAAGGCCAGGAACCAAATAATTCCATCTTATTATTATTAAAGTGCGATGTATATTTTGATTAACACTATAATGCACAAAGATGGACTCCCAAAGTTGAAGGAGCAAGTTAGTTTTTCTAACATGAGGGGAAGAGATGATAAACATTTGAAAAAAAGTTACATGGAATGAATTATCAATTCTCTATAAGCATGATAATGTGATAGCGAGGATTTTCAATGTGCAACATATTCATTAAAGTTAATATGGATGATTTATTCATCAAATCTCTGGTGATGTCAACCTTCAAGAAGCTAGTGCACAAGATTGGGATGCGAAGGCTCAAGGATGCGAATTGATGCTCTCATCAGGGGGAGTTAATACGCGTTGTACTCTTTTTCCCTTACAAGGTTTTGTCCCACTGGGTTTTCTTTGCAAGGTATTTAACGAGACAACCAAAAGTCATATTATTAAACATGTGTACTCTTTTTCCTTTACTAGAATTTTTTTCCCATTGGATTTTATTTTAGTTAAGGTTTTAACGAGACACATTATTTGTTGAATAGACATTCAAGGGAGAGTGTTATAAATAGAATTCTATTTAAGGTGAATGTCTATATTTTAGAAAGATCTTAGGATTTTGCTTGGTGACTAAGTCACTCTTTTTTCTATAAATAGAGGGATCTTATTCTATTGTAATTCATCCCAAAAATTAATAAGAATTATCTCTCTCTCTGCAATACTATTCTTCTTCTTTTACTGTTTTATAACACTAGAAACGTTTTCATTAAGGAAATATATGCATTGGGTGCGTGATTATAGGCACATGATTTAAAAGTATCTGCAAGAAATATAATTATTTAATTGCCATGAGTGTAAAATAGTTATTGCATCTATGTTTCTGGAAATTTCCTTAAATTATGCCTGTTTATGTTGTTTTGTTTTAGTTCAATAACTTTATAGTTACACTTTCTTAGTCCTAAATTACTTCTCACTTTTCACTTATTGAGGTTGCTTGATCGGTTTCACTACTAAAATTTGGCTAAAAACGATCGCGGTTGACCAACCGACTTCGATCGGTAAAAAAATTGGTCAGAAAATCGATCGAAGTCGGTCGGTTTTTCAAAATATATTTTTTAAAATATTTTTTTAACGAAATCGACCAACGTTGATCGTTTTTTTAGCAAAAATGCGGAAAATTACTTTTGCTTCCCGCGAAATTTATTTTTCAAGAAACCGACCAACTTTGATCCGTTTTTTATTTAAAATAAATGAAAATTAATATTCAAAAAATCGACCGAAATTGGCCGGTTATTAGGCCGGTAATTTTAAAAACCGACTAATTTCGGTTGGTAATTTTATTTTTTAGTAGTGCTTGCGAAGCTAAATCAGAGATAAATAAAATATATAATAAAAAGAAGAATTAACCTAAATAGCAGCACACTCAATCGCTTAAACTAAAACTAGCTGGTGGAGGTATAATATATGCATAATTTATGTATTATATGTGTATAATTATGTATAATCAATGTATAAACTATATATATGATTAGAAAAAATAAATTATAAATATGGCCGGCTAATTATGTAAAGATCTCTAATAAAAATGCATAAAATTGCAATAAGTTGTATTTTAAAATATCAAAATGATAAAAGATTTTATTTAAATTGTTAGTCAACAGATTACTTTGTTTCACGGTTAGAAAGCAAATATAGTCTACCATTTTGCAGAAGAACTCTGGTTTTAAAATCTTAAAAAAATATTCTGTAATTTTAAAGGATCAGAAAACTTAAATTTAACCCATTGTGCATTGTGCTATTCATGCTGAAAAATAAAAATATCCCACCCAAACCCAAAAAAGGGGGGAAATTAAATATGAAGCATTTTTTATTTGAAGATTAAAAAAAAAAAAAGAGATTCGGGGAAGGACTTCACCCCAAGATGTTATGATGTCGGACAGTCTACAGTGGCTGATTCTATAACTCGAACCTCGTATTTATAGGTCATACATAAACAATTGGATCATTGCTCCAAAATTCCATTTTTTATTTGAAGATGAGCATGAAATATGCTTCTCACTTCTCACTCCCCATTTTTTTTCCGTGGTAAAACAACAGAAAGCTTAAAATGAAATTCAACAATGAAAATCCATACTACTAGTATATAGCATAAGTATAAATTAACTTTCTATCGACATGGTAAAACATCTCAGTTATTGGTAAAATATTAATTAACAAGACTTCAAGGGGCCGTGTGTGCGAGTGTTTTTTTTCTTCGAACCGTTCGCCTGGACAAACGAAAGATCTTGTTGTTTCTTCAATAATATAATGTCTGATCTCTAGTGGACCTCTCATTCAATGAAACATTTGATTAGTAAAAGCAATAGGATTATGACTCTCTTCCTCCTCCTCCTCATCCTCTTGATGAATGGGATCAAAACTTGGAGAATTATTAGGGACAGTTGTAGCACAAGTATCATCAGGCAGCTGATCAAAAGCAGTGGAATTGAAAGTGTTGGCACTGTTAATGTTGTTGATGAGGTTGTTGTTTGAAACAGAAGAATTGTTTGAGTAAGTTGGCTGTAGAATTGCAATGTGATGTTCTTGGTGGAGTTGTTGCTGCTGAAGATGATGTTGTTGTTGTGAAGTTTGTAAAGCATTTTCCATTGCATATCTGTTGTTTATTAGTTGTGTCTGCACTATGGTTAGCTCTGCTTGTAAGGATGCCACCTACAAAATTCATGCAATCGTATATAGTCCTTTTTATTTTACACTTATATTTTCGGATGAGTTTAATTTCTTTATATTGATGATGGATAGGTTTTTACAACATTAAATCAGAGTGGCCTATATAACATGAATTAACCTATACTTTAGGCTAATTTAGTAATTACTTAATTAAAGAAAGTTAATACGTCACCTTCTAAATCATCATATATTGTTTATAAATTATCTATGAATTCAGTAATCTTTTAATAGTACGGCTTTTTTAGAATTCATTTTTATTTTTTCCGTGTTTTACCATTGTATGAATTTAATTCCTTAGGTGTGCCATATTTGTCTTATAAGAAAAGGCTGGTATAGCTATAGTACTGGGCAGAGGGATATATCAACAAACAATGGACATTCTAGTCATATATGAACTACACTGCTTTAATTTTTTTGTTTCTTCTCTTCTTTAAAATCAAGGAGTACTATTCTAGGACAACTATGTAAAAGTAAAACCTTGCACTTGATCTACACAAAACCTCACAGTACCTCACTTCTTCATCTTACTTTAGTTGAAAACGATCAATTTTAATTCCATTCATTACCTTTAAAAATTTGTTTTTCTCCACAGGAAAAAGGATACTTCAAAAGTTAAAAGTGTCGTTACAATTAATAGAAGTAAAAACCAAAATATTAAGTAATAACTAATATTACCATCAGAATCGTGACAAATTATCACATTAATAAAGAATATATCCAGAAGTAGTGAACCTGTTGTTGCAAAGCTAGAATGGTCGAAACACAACCATAAACAGGATCCGAGAGTCTAGCCTGAGCTTCATAAGTTATAGTGACCACCGCATCATGCCGCCGGTTAGCCGGAATATGCAACAAGAGCTTAGACACATTACTGGCTCCGAACACCTTGTGCACGGCTGCGAACCGAGCCGCGCCTTGGTCGGAGCCATAATGGGGCGCAAAGATGCATCCACCGATGCACTTTCTTCTCAAGAACTTGCATGCACCACAAGGAGCCGTGGAAGCCGGAAGTGCTGCAGAGGCTGACGCCTCCACGGCTTCGGTAGCACGCTTTCCAGGACCCTTACGTCGATTTTCTGATGTGCCATCACTTGATGGCTCATCCATATGGTGGCTTTGCTAAATGGAGAGTGAGAATTTAGTTGGTACGTAGTATAGTAAAAGGAAAAGGGTGTTAAAAGACTTGTGTTTTATAAGAATAAGAATGAAGAAATGCATGTAAGTCTCGTGAAGGGTTGGCAAAGGTAGAGACGTTAAGGTTGGTGAGAGCTGAGAAATATGGGGGTGAGGGGCTTGTTGTAGGGGAGGGGGAAATAGGACTGTACTTCTTGAGTGTGAGGAGCACGTGCAAAGAGAGTGTTACTACATGTTCACTTAGTTTTAATTTAATCTAACTAGTCATGTTCATATTCTTATTTTAGATCCAACGTTTTCTACTACTCTATTAATGTTATCAGAAATTTATGCCAGGAGAAATATATAAAAACTTTTAATACTAGTATTTTGTAATTTTATTAACTTTATATATAATATTAAAATTGAGATAAACTTATAAGTATATGTTATTGGACCCAACTACTTAGAATTGAGGCGTAATTGTTGTCTTTGTTGTTAGAATAGTATAACATATATAGGATAGTATGTGGGAGGTTGGGGAGTTTTGTTAGAGGAGGGAAATCATGGGAGGAGCTGTCTCTCAAGGGAGGGCACAAGATTTTTGCTGCCCGTGGCGTGTGGGAAGGTGGAAACCACACGTATTTAGTTAACATATCATGAAATCAATACTTTCACTAGTTAGTACATGTTTTCTTTGCAGTTGTGACAAAGCTAGATTGCATAATCACCTACAATATACTCAAATTTTATTTTCTAAAAAGTTTTGATTCTTTGAGCTTCGACTTTTTTTTTGGAGGTTTCCAAGAAAGAAATCCCTTGAAAAAGATTGTTGCTTCGGGGTAAGCTTGGCAGGTGGGCCGATTCTGACCCGGGCCCGAACCGGGTCCACGGTCTATGTGGGCTTGTGGGCTAAACGGGCTGGCCCGTGGCAGATCCTGTCTTGGCAGGCCTCAGAGCCCATATGGGGTGGGCCTTTGGTTTGGAACCGTGAGCCTGGGACCGGCAGGCGGGCATGGGCCGGTTCAACCGGGCCATACGGGCCCAACATTTTTTTTTTAATTTTATTTAAAAAATGGCCAACGGTCAGAATTTTAAATCTAGCCGTTGGCCCTTTAATTTAGCCGTTTGGCATTTTTAAAAATAGTCATTTGGCTCCCAAATTTTGTTTTAACCCCAAACTTTTTATAATTACACTTTTTTCCTATTCTCAACTATAAATACCCCTTCATTCTTTTATTTTTACTCACAAAATCATCAATCTCTGTCAATCTCTCTCTAATTTTCTTCTATAATTGCTTACTTTATTATTGCAATTTGTGAAAAATTGTGAATTGAATTATTCAAGTCTTCAACATTATACCATTTTCAAGAAGTTGTTCGTCAATTCGGTAAACTCGTTCCAACTCTTAAGTTTTAATATTATATTTTTGTTTGTTTAATTTGTTTTCCTTATAATTAATATGGACTTTTCTTTGAAAAAAATATTCGGTGGTAAGGGACAATCTAAAATTGGTGAATCTAGTAGGCAAGCTACTACTACTCCCCGACCCAGACCTGTTACCCGTCCTCCTCCACCTGTTATTCTTGATAGTGATAACCCTTGTTTTTAATTTACCGATAGTCAATTTATACATGATCTTACACCAGGTTCACAATTAAATGATGAATATATGACTGCTCTTTATGGTAATCCACTATCGATGAAAATGATGAGGAAAATGTTGATTTAGATGAAACACAACTGGATTTAGATGATACACCTACTAGTCCTGTTGCTAACCAAACTGATAATAGTCCAAATGATGCCCCGGCTGACCCTCCTGTAGTAACCCCTACTTTTAATAAAAAACCTTCTAAACGGTCCGAAACATCTCTTGTTTGACACTTTTTTACTCAACTAAGAGATCAAAATAAGGCTAAGTGTAAAACTTGTGAGCTCTTGATGTCTCATAAATTTAATGGAGACCGTGACGGTACGGGTAGTTTGACCAGACACATAATGAAACACCCTAATGATAAAGCTAGATTACTTTAAAGGAAAGCTAGGCAAGAGAGGACAAGTGTAGGTACTTAGGTTAACCCTAGTACCGGTTCAAATTTAGTTCAACCGGGAATTAACACTGTTACCGGTGACATTTTATATTACGATCCAAATAAAGATCGTGAAGAATTGGCAAAAATGGTTACTGTTATGTGCTTACCATATAGTTTTCCCTCTAACCCTCACTTTGTCCATTATATTAGAAGAATTTTTAATCCTACTTATAAGGGATGGCCTCACACAACCGTAAAGGCTGATATTTATAAATATAAACATGAATATGAACAATATTTGCGCTATTTATTTACTCATATTAGTAATCGCGTTTCAATTACTACTGATATTGGTAGGATTGGTAATGACTGTGATTATCTTACTGTTACCACTCATTGTATTGATGAGGAATGGATAATGTAAAAGTGCATTATTGCTTATAGAATAATTACTTCAAGTCACACAAGTAAGTTTATTGATAAGACAGTTGCAGATATTTGTAGATATTTTTGCATTAGAGATAAAATAATGTCAGTTTTAATGGATAATGCTTCTAGTAACACTAATGCTATAGGATTTCTTACAACTACACTAAGTCCTGCATTTAGTAATATTTTTCATGTTAGATGTATTTGTCATATTTACCATTTAATTATCGGTGATGGTCTGAAAACTTTAAATGCTGAAATTACAAAGGTTAAATTCACTCTTCATTGGCTTGTTTATTTAAACCGTAGAAGTAGAGTTAGAGAATATTATAAAAAATGTGATGAATTTGGCCTTAGATAAAG
>ML360473.1:0-33127 GCA_005239505.1 Nicotiana paniculata | reverse complement strand
TATTCTTTTTACTCCCTTGCCCGTTGTTTGTGATTGCTGTTTGGGTGAGGAAGAGTGTTAAAGCACGAAGGGTGATGCCGTGCACTTGTTTTGGTGAGTATGATAGTAAAGCACGAAGGGTGATGCCGTGCACTTTTCTTGGTGAGAATGAGAGTAAAGCACGAAGGATGATGTCGTGCATTGTTTGATATTGTCTCCCTTGCTAGGATGTTGAGATTTCTGTTATTGTTCCCTTGCCGAGATTTCTATTTCTATTCTGTTTACTCCCTTGCCCTTGTTTGTGATTGTTGTTTGGGCGAGGAAGAGTGTTAAAGCACGAAGGGTGATGACGTGCATTATTTGACATTGTGAGGAAAGAGTGTAAAGCACGAAGGGTGATGTCGTGTCGTACGATGTACCATTCCGTACCAATGTTCATTGATTATACTGTAGGAAAGAGAGTAAAAGCACGAAAGGTGATGTCGTCCCATGATTTACATTGATTACATTATACACTGCATAGTGAGGACGAGAGTAAAAGCACGAAGGGGGATGTCGTGCCATGATTTACATTGATTACATTATACATTGCATAGTGAGGACGAGAGTAAAAGCACGAAGGGGGATGTCGTGCCATGATTTACATTGATTACATTATACATTGCATAGTAAGGACGAGCGTAAAAGCACGAAGGGTGATGCCGTTCCATGATTTACATTGATTACATTATACATTGCATAGTGAGGACGAGAGTAAAAGCACGAAGGGTGATGCCGTGCAAGTTTGTGATTTCTCGTCCTTATTGGTATGCTAACTTTGTAGTTCTTTTCCTTATTGAGATTTCTTATATGAAACCACTATCTCCCCATAGCATGTTCCCCTTCTTTTATTCATTGTTTTCTTCCTATATTTCTTATCCGTTGCATATATGTATATATATTTATTTGAACTGCACAGGTTTATTTGGTAGTCTGATTCTAGCCTCGTCACTACTTCGTCGAGGTTAGGCTAGGCACTTACTCAGTACATGGGGTCGGTTGTACTGGTTCTACACCTGCACTTCTTTATGTTATGCAAATTACGCAGCCGGACCCGGAGGACATCATTAGTGGGAGTGTCTTCCAGCTCATCATAGAGGCTTCAAGGTATACTCGCTGGCGTTCGTGGGCCTTGGCGTCTCTTCCATCCCTTTGTCTTCGATTCTGTCTTGTTTTTCCTTTAGTTTCAAAGGCAGACATGTATTTCCTTTCAGACTTGTATTTAGCACTCTTAGATAGTTCGTGAGTTTGTGACTCCAGGTTTTGGGAAATGTTGCGTCGTTGTATTATGATTGTCCTTACTTAGCTCGAGACCGTATTTATTCCGCTGATTAGATTTCGAATTGTTTTAGCTCAATCTGAAAAAAAAAATTGAGATTATTATGCTAGTTTAGCTATATACGTTGGCTTGTCTAGCGGGTTCAACGTTAGACGCCATCACGGCCCGATGGTGGGATTTCGGGGTGTGACAAGTTGGTATCAGAGCTCTAGGTTACTTAGGTCTCACAACTCGCGGACAACTTGGTAGAGTCTGAGGGATCAGTACGGAGACGTCTGTATTTATCCCCTAGAGGCTGCAAAGTTAGGATGACTCCATATTTCTTTTCTTCTTTGTCATGTGCTATGATTATGTGTACTGATTGAGTTTCTATTCTATTCTCTCACAGATGGCGAGGACGCGTGCTTCCCTTGGTTCTGCCCAGCAGCCTGACACTCATGTTACAGCTCCTACTCGGGGTCGAGGTCGAGGTCGAGGAAAAGGCCATGCTAGAGGCCGAGGCCGGGGCCGGGCTCAGCCTAGAACAGCAGCACTAGTGGAGGACCCTCAGGTCGAGTCTGACGAGGAGGTCCCAGTTTCGGCAGTCCCAGTTGGACCAACTCAGGTCCCAGAGGGGTTCATAGCTACCCCGGTGCTTCAGGACGCCCTTGTCCGTCTAGTCGGACTCATGGAGAGTGTAGCACAGGCAGGTCTTCTTCCTACAGCACCAACCATCTCTCAGGCTGGGGGAGGTGCCCAGACTCCTGTCACCGGCGTGCTAGAGCAACTAGCTCCACAGTTACAGACTTTGGCATCTCAGCCAGCCGGAGTAGCTTAGCCGGGTATTGCAGCACCGATAGCAGAGGGAGCACCTATGTCAGCGGATGCTCTATGGAGACTGGACAGGTTCACTAAGTTATTCACTGCTACTTTTACTAGTTCGCCATCAGAGGACCCCCAGGACAATTTGGACAGTTGCCATGAGGTTCTTCAGAATATGGGCATAGTGGAGTCGAACGGGGTTGACTTCGCTACTTTTCGGTTATCCGTCGCAGCCAAGAGTTGGTGGAGAGACTATTGGTTAGCCAGGCCAGCTGGATCTACACCTTTGACTTGGACTCATTTCTCAGAGGTATTTATGGGGAAGTTCCTTCTTATTACTCAGAGAGAGGACCTTCGGAGGCAGTTTGAGCGTCTCCAGTAGGGATCCATGTCTGTTACTCAGTACGAGACCAGGTTCATCACTCTAGCCCGACATGCTCTTATGATACTTCCCACTGATCGGGAGAGGGTTCAGAGATTTATTGAGGGATTGGCCCGGCCTATCAGACTTCAGATGGCTAGAGAGTCAGGTACAGACATATCGTTCCAGGATGCGGCCAATATGGCTAGGAGGATTGAGATGATTTTGTCGCAGGGTGGTGGTCAGGGGGCTGACAAGAGGCCCCGTCATTTCGGTCATTTCAGTGGAGCCTCATCTGGAGGCAGGGATTCTTCAGGCAGAGGTCAAGCTCCCAGACCTTTTCAGTCAGCTCTCCAGGTTTCCCATGGTACTTCAGGTGGTCGTGGTTATCAGACGCACTATTCCAATCAGCAGCCTTACAGTGCACCGCCACACCAGAGTTTTCGGGGTGGTCATTCAGGTCGACAGGGTCAGATTCAGTTCCCTCAGCAGCCGAGGTCTTGTTACACTTGTGGCGATCCGGGTCACCTTGCTAGATTTTGCCCTCGAGCATCAGGTAGTTCACAACATCAGGGTTCTCGTGCCCTGGTACAGGCACCAGGTGTTCCACAGCCTGCCCAGCCAGCTAGAGGTGGGGGTAGAGGTCATAGAGGTGGAGCTCAGGCCGCCAGAGGTGGAGGCTAGCTAGCAGTCGGCCGTCCCAGAGATGTGGTTTAGGGTGGTGGGGCCCAGCCACGATGTTCTGCTCTTCCAACCAGGCCAGAGGCTGAGTCTTTAGATGCAGTTATTACATGTACTATTCGGGTTTGTGATCAAGATGCTTCAGTGATATTTAATCCAGGGTCTACGTATTCGTATGTGTCCTCCTATTTTACACCATACCTGGTCATGCCTAGTGATCCACTGAGTATTCCTGTTTATGTATCTACACCAATGGGTGATTCTATCGTGGTCGATCGAGTCCATCGTTCTTGTGTTGTGGTGATTGGGGGTCTTGAGACCCATGTTGATTTATTACTTTTGGGTATGGTCGACTTTGATGTTATATTGCGGATGGACTGGTTATCCCCATATCATGCCATCTTGGATTGTCATTCCAAGACGGTGACCTTAGCCTTGCCATATTTGCCCCTTTTGGAGTTAAAGGAACTCCTGGTCATTCTACCTGCAGTGTTATTTCGTACGTGAGGGCTCGGCGTATGGTCGAGAATGGGTGTTTGGCTTATTTGGCTTATGTGCGCGATTCCAGTGTTGAGGTTCCCTCTATTGATTCGGTGCCCGTGGCTCATGAGTTTCCTGAGATTTTTCCTTCAGACTTGCCGGGGATGCCACCCGACAGGGACATTGATTTCTGCATTGATCTGGCTCCGGGCATGGCCCCGCCAGAGTTGAAAGAATTGAAGGATCAGTTGCAAGATTTTCTTGGGAATGGTTTCATTATACCCAGTGTTTCTCCTTGGGGTGCTCCAGTCTTGTTTGTGAAGAAAAAGGATGGTTCGATGAGGATGTGCCTTAATTACCGACAATTGAACAAGGTTACAATCAAGAATAAGTATCCACTACCGAGGATTGATGATTTGTTTTATCAGCTTCAGGGTGCCAGGGTATTTTCAAAGATATACTTGAGATCTGGCTACCATCAGTTGAGGATTAAGGCATCCGATATCCCTAAGACAACTTTCGACACTCGGTACAGGCATTACGAGCTTTTAGTCATGTCGTTTGGGTTGACAAATGCCCCAGCAGCTTTTATGGATTTGATGAACCGAGTGTTCAGGCCTTATTTGGACTCTTTCGTGATAGTCTTCATTAATGATATATTGATATACTCCCGCATTCAGGAGGAGTACGAGCGGCATCTCAGAGTGGTTCTTCAGACTCTGAAGGATAGCCAGCTATATGCAAAGTTTTTGAAGTGTGAGTTCTGGAGAGTTCAGTTGCATTCCTGGGTCATGTCGTGTCAGCAGAGGGTATTCAGGTTGACTCAAAGAAGATTGAGGCAGTCAAGGACTGGCCTAGACCAGCATCAGCTACAGAGATTCAGAGTTTCTTGGGATTAGCAGGCTATTATCGTCAGTTCGTGGAAGGGTTCTCATATATTGCAGCCCCGATGACTAGGTTGACCCAGAAGGGTGCCCAGTTCAGATGGTCAGACGAGTGTAAGGCGAGCTTTCAAAGGCTCAAGACAGCTCTGACTACGGCACCGGTGTTGGTTTTGCCCACAGGTTCAGGGCCTTATACAGTCTATTGTGATGCTTCCCCCGTATTGGGCTCGGTGCAGTGTTGATGCGGGATGGAAAGGTCATTGCTTATGCTTCGAGGCAATTGAAGATTCATGAGAAGAACTATCCAGTGCATGATTTGGAGTTGGCAGTCATTCTCCACGCATTGAAGATTTGGAGGCACTATCTGTATGACGTGGCGTGTGAGGTGCTCACGGATCATAAGAATCTTCAATACTTGTTCAAGCAAAAGGAGTTGAATTTGAGGCAGAGAAGGTGGGGAGTTGTTGAAAGATTATGATGTTACCATCTTATATCACCCGGGGAAGGCCAATGTGGTGGCCGATGCTTTGAGTAGGAAGTCAGGTAGCATGGGCAGTCTTGCTTTTATTCCGGTCAGTCAGAGGTCGCTTGCTTTGGATGTTCAGGATTTTGCCAATCGATTTGTGAGGTTAGATATTTCTGAGCCTACTCGAGTGTTGGCTTGTACGGTCGCTCGTTCTTCCTTATTGGAGCGTATCCGTGATCGGCAGTTTGATGATCCCCATTTGTGTGTCCTTAGACACACGGTGCAGCGCGGAGGTGCCAAGCAGGTGACCTTGGATGATGGTGGTGTTTTGAGATTGCAGGGGCGAGTTTGTGTGCCCAATGTTGATGGGATTCGAGAGTTGATTTTAGAGAAGGCCCACAGTTCCCGCTACTCTATTCCGGGCGCTGCAAAGATGTATTAGGATTTTCGGCAGCATTATTGGTGGCGTAGAATGAAGAAGGATATTGTTGCATATGTGGCGCGATGTATGAATTGTCAACAAGTTAAATATGAGCATCAGAGGCCTGGTGGTTTATTTCAGAGGATTGAGCTTCCCGAGTGGAAGTGAGAGAGGATCACTATGGACTTCGTTACTGGAATTCCGTTGACCCGGAAGAAGTTCGATGCAGTTTGAGTCATTGTTGATTGGCTGACCAAGTCGGTGCATTTCATTCCCGTGGCAGTCTCCTATTTATGCGGGAGGTTAGCTGAGATCTATATCCGGGAGATTGTTCGCCTTCATGGTGTGCCGGTATCTGTAATTTTGGACCAGGGAGCGCAATTTACCTCGCGTTTCTGGGGAGCAGTTCAGCGAGAGTTAGGCACCCAGGTGGAGTTGAGCACAACATTTCATCCTCAGGCGGATGGGCAGTCCAGCGACCTATTCAGATATTGGAGGATATGCTCCGAGCTTGTGTTATTGACTTTGGAGGATCATGGGATCAGTTCTTGCCTTTAGCAGAGTTTGCCTACAACAACAGCTACCAGTCGAGTATCTAGATGGCTCCTTATGAGGCTTTATATGGTAGGCAGTGTCAATCTCCGGTTGGATAGTTTGAGCCGGGAGAGGCTCGGTTGTTGGGTACAGATTTAGTACAGGAGGCCTTGGACAAGGTCAGGATCATTCAGGACAGGCTTCGTACATCTCAGTCGAGGCAAAAGAGTTATGCAGATCACAAGGTTCGAGATGTGGCTTTCATGGTTGGTGAGCGAGTATTGCTCCGAGTGTCGCCTATGAAGGGCGTGATGAGATTCGGGAAGAAGGGCAAGCTTAGCCCTAGATTCATTGGCCCGTTTGAGATTCTTGATCGAGTGGGAGAGGTGGCTTATAGACTTGCATTGAAACCTACCTTATCAGTCGTACATCCAGTTTTTCATGTGTCCATGCTTCGGAGGTATCACGGAGATCCAGCCCACGTGTTAGATTTCAGCACTGTCCAGTTGGATAAGGAATTATCTTATGAGGAGGAGCCGGTAGCCATTCTAGACCGGCATATTTGTCAGTTGAGATCCAAGAGTTTCCCTTCTGTTCGTGTTCAGTGGAGAGGTCAGCCTCCTGAGGCATCGACCTGGGAACCCGATTCCGATATGTGGAGCCGTTACCCTCATTTATTTCCCGACTCAGGTACTTCCTTCTTCTGTCCGTTCGAGAACGAACGATTGTTTTAGAGGTTGAGAATGTGACGATCCGAAGGGTCATCACCTATGTTATTACCCATCCCGTACTTCCAAGGCCTTGAAAACCACATTTGTATTTGCCTCGATTTGCGTGCGCAGTCTGATCGCGTAGCCGGACAGCTTAAATATGAAATTGTGTGAAAAATGCTAAGATTTGATATTAAAATGAATAAATTTGACTTCGGTCAACATTTTGGGTAAACGGATCCGGACCCGTGATTTGACGGTCTCGGAGGGTCCGTGGGAAAATATGGGACTTGGGCGTATGCCCGGAATCGAATTCCGAGGTCCCAAGTCCGAGAAATGAATTTTTAGTAAAATTGTTTTCTGAAAATATTTAAGGAAATTGAAAATGAAATCTGATTAGGAAGTGATGGTATCGGGTCCGTATTTTGGTTCCGGCGCACGGTACAGGTCTTATATATGGTTTAAGTACTTTTTGTAAAGTTTCGTTAAAAACGGATTTCGTTTGACGTGTTTCGGTCTTAAAATGGAAAATTTGATGTTTTATGAAATTTGATAGAATTCATGGATTTTGAGGCTTAATTCGATGTATATGATGTTATTTTGGCAATTTGATCGCACAGATAAGTTCATAGGATGTTTTTGAGGTAGTATGTATATTTGGTTTGGAGCCCCGAGGGCTCGAATTAGTCTTGGATAGGCCACGGATTGCATTTTTCTGAACTTAGAACTGCTGGTGTGACTGATCTGCAGGCTTCGCATTTGCGAAGCCAGCATCGCAAATGCGAAGGTGCACTGGCTGGCAAGGGATCGAAAATGCGAGCCATTCATCGCAAATGTGAAGTCCCTCCTCCTGCAAAGTGATCGCAAATGCGAACTATGCTTCGCAATTCCCATTCAGGGGTGTTCGCATTTGCGAACCCCTGTTTGCATTTGCGATGCCAACCAATAGCCTGCCCTGTACAAAATCGAGTTTTTACTTCATATTTCATGTTTTCTCAAACTCAAACACTCTTAGGCGATTTTTCCAAGAACAAGACTCTTCCAAATCAGTTGTAAGTTGGTTTTTACTCATTTCTTTCAATCATTAACATCATTTAACATGTTTTCAACTTAACAGGGATTTCCATGGGTGAAATTGGGTGTTTGGGGTAGAACTTAGTTTTTCTAAAATTGGGATTTAAGTGGGTGATTGACCTCCGATTTGAGAGACTTTTATATGGCTAGACTCGTGAGAGTACGGGGGTTCTGAAAATTTAAAATTTACCCGACTCCGAGATGCTGGCCTGAGGGGCATTTTGGTCATTTCACCTGATTTCGCGCCGTAACTTTGAATTGAATAGTAGAATNNGTGAAGAAATATGAGATATTACATCTTTGGAGCATTGGCTCAAATTGTGAAACGAATAGTGAAGAAATATTAGACATTACATCTTTGGAGCATGGGCTGAAATTGTGAAACGAATAATGAAGAAATATGAGATATTACATTCTTTGGAGCATTGGATCAAGTGATAGAATAAATCATGGAAATGAAAGTGAAACAAAGAGAAAGAGTTATTGAAATATACCCCTGTCATGATTTAATTGTGTAATTGATGTTCCCTTGCCGAGATTTAATTGTGTAATTTATGTTCCCTTGCCGGGATTTAATTGTGTAATTTATGTTCCCTTGCCGGAATTTAATTGTGTAATTGATGTTCCCTTGCCTGTTTACTCCATTGCCCGTTGTTTTTGATTGATGCTTGGGTGAGGAAGAGTGTTAAAGCACGAAGAGTGATGCCGTGCACTTGTTTTGGTGAGTATGAGAGTAAAGCACGAAGGGTGATGCCGTGCACTTGTCTTGGTGAGAATGAGAGTAAAGCACGAAGGGTGATGCCGTGCATTGTTTGATATTGTCTCCCTTGCTGGGATGTTGAGATTTATGTTACTGTTCCCTTGCCGAGATTTCTATTCCTATTCCGTTTACTCCCTTTCCCTTGTTTGTTATTGTTTTTTGGGCGAGGAAGAGTGTTAAAGCACGAAGGGTGATGTCATGCATTGTTTGACATTGTGAGGAAAGAGTGTAAAGCACGAAGGGTGATACCGTGCCGTACTATGTACCATTCCATACCGATATTCATTGATTATACTGTGAGGAAAGAGATTAAAAGCACGAAGGGTGATGCCGTGCCATGATTTACATTGATTACATTATACATTGCATAGTAAGGACGAGAGTAAAAGCACGAAGGGTGATGCTGTGCCATGATTTTCATCGATTACATTATACATTGCATAGTAAAGACGAGAGTAAAAGCACGAAGGGTGATGCCGTGCCATGATTTACATTGATTACATTATACATTGCATAGTGAGGACGAGAGTAAAAGCACGAAGGGTGATGCCATGCAAGTTTGTGATTCTCGTCCTTATTGATATGCTGACTTTGTTGTTCTTTTCCTTATTGAGATTTCTTATATGAAACTGTTATCTCCCCTCAACATTTTCCCCTTCCTTTTTTTTATTATTTTCTTCCTATATTTCTTATCCGTTGCATAAATGTATATATATTTATTTGAACTGCACAGGTTTATTTGGTAGTCTGGTTCTAGCCTCGTCACTACTTCGCCGAGGTTAGGCTAGGCACTTACTCAGTACATGGGGTCGGTTGTACTGATGCTACACCTACACTTCTTTATTTTTTGCAGATTACGCAGCCGGACCCGGAAGACATCATTAGTGGGAGTGTCTTCCAGCTCATCATAGAGGCTTCAAGGTATACCCGCTGGCGTTCGTGGGCCTTGGCGTCTCTTCCATCCCTTTGTCTTCGATTTTGTCATGTTTTTCCTTTAGTTTCAAAGGAAGACATGTATTTCCTTTCAGACTTGTATTTAGCACTCCTAGACAGTTCATGAGTTTGTCACTTCAAGTTTTGGGAAATTTTGTGTCGTTGTATTATGATTGTCCTTACTTAGCTCGAGACCGTATTTATTCCACTAATTAGATTTCGAATTGTTTTAGCTCATTCTGAAAAAAAATTGAGATTATTATGCTGGTTTAGCTATATACGTGTGCTTGTCTAGCGGGTTCAACGTTAGACGCCATCACGGTCCGATAGTGGGATTTCGGGGCGTGACATTCATACCCTCAGGACAAGATTTACAGTCATTACGTACCTCAAACGATCCCGAAAACTATTTTGCGACACTCTTGCCCCTCGAATCAGCTCCCAAATGCTCTGAGTCTATCAAAATCAGATTAATGATATCAAAATATGCTAGGGAGATGAAACCCATTCGAAAATTATCAAAATTAGGCACAAATCCCGAAATTGGTCAAACCCGACCCCCGGGCCCACATCTCAGAATTTGATAAAAATCACAAAATAGGAATCCTTATCCTCCTATGATTCTATACATACCAAGAACATCAAAATCGGACCACAATTGCCTCCTTCAATTACTCAATTAAAACTCTCCAATTTTCCAAGCCCTAAACCCCAATTTACACACTGATTTTCCCCTTAAATTCACCCTATTTCAATCCAAAAATCACATGGAAACGAGTTTTAGGTTCAAATATCTTACCTCAATGAAGTCCTCTAGATTTCCTCCTTCAAAACCCTCTCCCAAAGCTTAATCCCGGATGAAAATAATGAAGAAATTGCTCAAAATCGGGAAGGCTGGTATTTATACTCTCCTGTCCAGAGGTCGCGCACATGCGATCATTTACGCGCACCTGTGGACCCGCACCTGCTTTCCCAGGTGCGCACCTTTGGACTCCACTCAAAAACCAAACCTCCGCACCTGTGCTCAAAGTTCCGCATCTGTGGCTTTGCAGGTGCGGTAAAACCCTCGCACCTGCGGAACTCCTCCAGCCCACCAGAATCTGCACTTGCGCCCCTTTCTCGCACTTGTGGCTCTCGCACCTGCACTCAACCATCCGTAGGTGCGGCCACACCAGAGGGGCAACACCAGCAGCAGTTCAGCTGCATTTTTCCCACTTCAAAGTCTCCGAGGGACATCCGAAATCAACCCGAGCTCCTCGGGACCCCAACCAAAAATACAAGCAAGTCATAAATGATTATCCGGACTTAATCGAATTCCCGGAACACCCAAAATAACATCGAAACTCCAATTCAACCCATGATTTAAGCCTAAGATTCCTAAAACTTCCGAAAATCATCAAATGATGCTGAAACCAACCAAAACACATCCGAATGACCTAAAAATTTGCACACACGTCCAAAATGACACTACGAACCTGCTCCAACTTCTGGAATTCTGTTCTGACCCCGATAGCCTATTTTCCACTGCCAACCGGAAATTTCCAAAAACTTCATTTCGCCAATTCCTGCCTAATTCTACACTGGACATCAAAACCACATTCCGAACACAGTCCTAAGTCCCAAATCACCTAACGAAGATATCCAAGCCATAAAATCTACATTCCGAGGTCATTTACCAATAAGACAACTCCCTGTTGACTTTTTCATCTATTGTTCCAATTTAAGAGACTAAGTATCTCAATTCTCACCACGACCACTCCGAACTCGAACCAACTGACCCCAACACATCACAAACATACTAAGCAATGCATGACAAAGCAGAAACAGGAATAACAGGGCTAATTCTACAGAATGACCGAACGGGTCGTTACAGTACATTTCACGTGGCATGATTTGCGATGTGTACAAAAATAACGAGTGCGCGACATTGCGACTTGTTCAAACAAATTTCATAAATACTAAAAGCGGTCAAAAAGTAAAAATACATAATAGGCTTAAAATATATATTAAATCAGATAATTAGGCCAATTATTACAGTTGAGCGACCGTGCTAAAACCACGGAACCCGGAAATGCCTAACACCTTCTCCCGAGTTAACTGAATGTCTTACCCGATCTTCTGTGTTCGCGGATCAAAAAATAGAGTCAATTTCCTCTATTTGGGATTTTTTTTAAAACTGATGACTTGGAACACCAAAATAATATCCCAAGTGGCTACTCTGATCAAATAAATAATCTCATTTTGATTAATGTCACTTCAATTCGAAAAACTCCCTATCCCCTAGGGAAAAAGGAGGTGTGATAGCTCTGGCGACTCTGTTGGGGACTCGAACCCAGAACTTCTGGTTTAGGGTTCAAAATTCGATCTTAGAATAACTGTGATACTTGGCTTTTGTTTATTATCTGATTTTTACGTGTTTGATCCTAATGCGCTAAATACCGCTTTTTACCCCTTTGATATTGCTTGAATTGTATATATAACCGTTACGAAATCCTTCTTCTCTCTGAGTCTTCTAAATCTTCTAGGAAGTGTACGCTAGTGCGACTTCTTTTCTATTAGTATCATACCCTAATTTAGAATGAGGATCAGATCAGTTACAAAGCTGAATGACCTTTTGGTTCCCGGTACGTTGTCCCCCTCCCCCCCCCCCCCCCCCCCCCCCCCGAGTTGTCCGCTCGAGTAAGACATGTCTAGAACAATATACTTCAAACTTAGAATTACATAGCGTCATGTCGGATCCCTAGTAGGTACGTTTGTTTGCATCACATGCATTTGAATTAGAGGACTCAACACAGGGGTTGGGTTCGTCTAGGACAGGTGTACCCGAAATTAAAAGACCATACTGATGTATCTTATGTCCTATCTGTGCATTTTGTTAGATTCGGCTTTGTATGTTGACTGGCTTTTAGAATATGGAAAGAAAATTGAAAAAAAACAAGAGAAAGAAAATAAGAGAGTGAAATTCAGCTGGTTTTCATTTAATCACTGTGGTAAAAATCGAATTGTGTCTGATTTCACTCAAAAGGTGTTGAAAAATAGACTAAGATTTTGAAATATTCCCCGCTTTTGACAGAACTACGCGGGTCTGATACTCACCGGGTTTGAGATACGTAGGCAAACCTCATTGGTTCCGGACCCAATTTTCAAAAATTCGAAAATATTTTCCTTTAATTCCTTCTTTAGAAGTCTTTTCTTACAAATATAAAAAAGAAAAAATGATTTTAAACCCAAAAATATTTTTCTTTTTTTAGAAGTTTTTCATTCGAGAAAAAACAAACAAATCAAATCAAAATCCAAAAAAAATATATTCTACCTTTTTTAGAAGTCTTTTTCCCAAAAATTAAAAAAAAAAACAAGTTGAAATCCAAAAATATTTCTTTTCTTCTTATAAGTCTTTCTTTCTGAAATTTAAAAAAAAAATTCAAAATTCAAAAAAAAGAGTGAGTTTACTTACTTTTTTTCTTATCTTCCGGCACTATGCAAGATCTGATCCATGTTTCCACATGATACGTAGACAACCCACATAAGATTTGATCGAATGATTTTGAAAAAAAAAGGGTGAAAAAAAAGAAAGAAGAATGATAATAATAAGGATCGACTTAGTCCATTGTAACGTGTCTTTTTTTTTGAATGGTGAAGAAATTTTGAGGTGGTCGGTTTGTGGTAAGCTGCAAACACAAGATCCAAGGAAAAATGACAACTGACATCGTAGTTGTTATGGGTGCTCAAGAGGATCAGGGTCAAAGGGTTCAACAAGAGTTTACTGTTGTTGAGTTGAATAGAGTACCACTCTCCTGAGTACCACTCGCACCTATTTGATCTTCCTACAAAGATTGAGAAGCCTGCCTGAAAGATGGCACAGGAAGAAATGACCCAAAGAATGAATAGCTTAGATTAACAGTTGAAGAACATGCAAGGGTTGGCAGGTCAGAAGAGCATTGCCTTCAAGGATCTATGTATGTTCCCCGATGTTCGTTTGCCACTTGGTTTCAAGACTCCCAAATTTGAAAAGTATGATGGACATGAATACCACATAGCCCACCTAAAAAGGTATTGCAATCAGCTAAGAGGAGCGGGAGGAAATGAAGAATTACTAATGGCTTATTTTGGGGAAAGCCTTACAGGAGTAGCCTCTGAATGGTTTATTGATCAAGACACCTCTCGCTGGTATGTGTGGGACCCGAATTTTGTCAGAGAATTCCAATACAACATCGACATCGCCCGGACCACAATCCCCTTTCAAACCTAAAGAGGAACCCAACTTAAAGTTTTAGGGAATGTGCCATTAAATGGAGAGAGCAAGCGGCTAGAGTTAAGCCACACATGGATGACCACGAGCTAATCACTGTCTTCCTTCATTCTCAAGAGCCAGATTATTTTCAAAACATGATGTTCGTAGTTGGCAAATCCTTCTCGAAAGCAATCAAAATTTGGGAAATGGTTGAGAATGGCCTTAAGACAGGCAAAATTATAAGTCAAGCAATTATTAGAGCCGCAACTCAGGCTGTCCAGATTGAATTTGATAATCTTAGTGACACGAATAAGAAGGATGAAGAAAACATGATGACTTCATGTTCGAGAAGAGGTCTTAGGAGAACATCTCGAAGGTATGACCAGCCTCATCTGGTTTCCGGTGATTCCCCTGAGCACTACTATCCACCTCAGAACCCACAATACTCGGTTGCTCCACCTCAGTATGTTGTCCAGCCACCAAGACACCCCAGAAGGCGAGCACCAGCACCGAAAAATCTCCACCATCGTCCACAAAATTTTCAAGTGCCCTATAACCCACATCCAAGCCAGGGATATAGAGGGGAACAAAGGGTGAAAGATAGTTTTACACCAATAGAAGAGTCCTATGCAAGCTTGTTTGAGAAATTAAAGCACTATGACATGATTGCACATATTCTTACAAATTATGTGGACCCACGTCAAGAAGCTTTGACCCTTCTAAAAGGTGTGAATACCAGTCCAATGCCCTGGGGCACAATGTTAAAAGCTGTCGGGATCTAAAAAGAAAAATAGAAAGGATGATCCAGGAAAAACTGATTGTGATCCAAGACAATGACACCCAAAATATCGTGCAGAATCCTTTACCTTCACATGACGATGCACACTCTTTAGGGATGATATGGGGTCACATGGAGCATGAGAATCCTCTCGAGAACTTGCTGACGGAAGCTAATGATCTTGAAATTGGAGAAGGCTCTATCGATTCTGATGAGCAAATTTGTGGCTAAATGTCAATCTTAGCAATTGAAAGTCATTCCCTCCACTATGAAGGAATCTTGGTAGCTTGTTTTGATGTTTTTTTCTATTATCTGGGTTATTTTAGGTTATGATCCAGATTTTATTTGTTTTATTGAGTTAACCCCTTCTATCCCTCTATTATGTTTGTGTGAGTCTTGTATGTCTGTTCTGTTACTATTTTCATTATCTGGGTTATTTTAGGGTTGTAACTCGGATTTTAGGTTGTTTTTCTTGTTGTTAAACCCTTCCATCATTTACTCAATGAAATACAGTTTGTCCTTTTATGTCATTCCATGCTTAGTTCTTTCGCTGCTAGTTCTAGTGACATGACATACATGCGGAATTTCTGGCGAGATCTTAGAAAATTGATTTAAGATTGAATTGGATAACTGAGAAAAAGACAGTTTTGAGGATAAAAAAGAGTTGAAATACCTTGGAATTAATACCAAGTAAAATTCATGTGGAACTAGAATACTCATACCCAT
The DNA here is from genome assembly GCA_005239505.1 of Nicotiana paniculata. Lineage (NCBI taxonomy): Eukaryota > Viridiplantae > Streptophyta > Magnoliopsida > Solanales > Solanaceae > Nicotiana > Nicotiana paniculata. The sequence continues at coordinate 17,990 of ML360473.1, read as the reverse complement.
GGAGGTTAATGAAAATTCACCTTCAAATCATTATGAAGATCGGATTTGAGGAAGAACCTAATGAAGTTTGTTGGAAAGTTTGACATTAATGGATGAAAAGTGTCTTTCGATCATGACACACCAAGAAAATAGACATTTTCATCAATGTTGTGATCGCGAAAGGATATTAGGTTTGGTGTTCTCGAGGCTGGGAGGCCCTTTTTCTGCTATCCAAATACTTTATATCATTTGCTACCCCTTTTGAGCTTGTGTTATTTTCTTTGACCACCCTCTTTTGGAATCAAGTTTCGAGTTAAAATTCAAAAAGAATGAAATAAAAAATGCCGCAAGAGTACAAAGTAGGGAAACTCTTAGAAAGTTCAAGAAAGAAAATAAAGAACAGTCAAAGGTCCATGCCCCTAGAAAATAGAAGCTGGGGCAATTTGTTTTGGAAAAAAAAAAAGAAAAAAGCAGAAAGAGAGATGAAAAAAATTATTAGTTAGATCAGATGTTTGAACTATGTTTGACCTGATTACTTTGAAAAGGATACGTAGGCATCCTTACACGGTTTGGTCTTACTAAATAAGAATCCGAAAAAAAATTTAAAAAATCCCAGCATCTAAAACTGGGGCATGAGTTTGTTTTAGTTTTTAAAAGTGTCGATTCCAAGAGTTGTAAGTGTACAACCCATAAGATTGAGTCTACTTTGAGCCTTCATACCGTCCTTTATTTCTAACCATATGCAAAAGCTTTCCAAACAAGACCTCCTGATCAGTTTTGAGAATGCCAAGGGAAGTTCGCAATGAGCAATGGTTGTCATATCAGGAACATGGTCATGGTTCTCACTCAAGGAATAAAGAAAATAAAAAAATAAAGAAGAAAAAATAAGAGAGTCTTACTAGTGAAAACCCTAACGGGCACTGTAAGATGATGGTAAGTAGAGATAAAAAAATGAGAGAGGCTTGCTGGTGAAAACCCCTCGGGGCACCACTAGTCGAAAGTAAGTCATGAAGTTGATGCAAAGAATTGGCATGAACAACCCTGGCTTCAAAGGTCATAAGAATGGTAAGAGAGATGATTTGATCAGTTTGATATATCAGGTCGTTAAGTCCAAAATGCATGCCATGATCATTAAGGCTAGTTACCGCAAAAAAAAAAACTCCTCCTTCTGTTCTTCCCGACAGGGGCATTTGTTGTTAATATTATTTATTTGCATCATTGTCCTTCACTCTAAGTCAGTCCTTATCAAAACAAACAAGAAAAGATTTCAAAATCTGCTAATAGCTTTTCCGTTGCACAAAGTAAATTTGGCTAGCGCACTCAGGTGTTATATTCAACATGCCTTGAGGATTCATTCAAAGGCTCCCCCCAAAAGACTCTTGTCAGCCTACTTGGCGTAAGAAAAGATAACTTGTGATTCTCTCTGGCAAACTAATTGCTCAAAAAGCAGGAAGTAATTCAAGATATCAGAAAAGGTCACCTAAGCAAAGATCTCCAATTGGGATAAGGCTGATTGAGCCACAAAACACCAATGGCGTTGGGAGAGAAACAATCAGGGTTGATACAGAGTGAAAGTCTCTTGAGAGCAACAACAGAGTCAACTACCACTGCAGTCAGTTTTCCAAATTTGGATGAACAAAAGCCAAGCTGCCCAAGACTCAAGGCCACAAACCGACCACCACTTTCAAAACTGACAAAATTTTCTTTATTTGAAACAGGAACAAAGCAGTGCAAGGAAAGTGGTTCAAAACAAAAACAAAAAAAAAGAGAAGAGAATAGCCGACAAAGGGAATTTTCTCAAATCTTTGCCTTTATTTGTCTTGCTAGTGTGCATAAAATCTTGCCATTGCTCTTCACATTTTTTCCTCCTAGGGTAACACATCCTAGTCTGATGGATTTTCCTTCCAATAAAAATTCTGATGAATCATTCTCCTAAGATAAAAAGCCTTAGTTTGATGAATCTCCTAATATAAGAAAACCTAGTATGATGAATTTTCTCCTAGGATTAACGTCTTAGTCTGATGAATATTTCTCCTAAGACAAAACTCCCTAGTCTGATGAACTTTCTCCTAGGATAGAAGTCTTAGTCTGATGAATCTTTCTCCTAAGATAACAAAATAAAACCTAGTCTGATGAACTTTCTCCTAGGATCGAAGTCTTAGTTTGATGAATTTTCTCCTAATATATAAAAGTCCTAGTCTGACGAATATTTCTCCAAAGATAATAGAAGTCTTATTCTGATGAATGGTTCTCCTAAGATAACAAAGAAAAAGCCTTTGTTTGATGAATCATTCTCCTAAGATAACCAAAAAAGCCTTAGTCTGATGAATCTTTCTCCTAGGATAAGCGTCTTAGTCTGATGAACTTTTCTCCTAAAATAAGAAAACTTAGTCTAATGAATCTTCTCCTAGGATATAAGTCTTAGTCTGATGAATCTTTCTCCTAGGATAAACGTCTTAGTCTGATGAACTTTTCTCCTAAAATAAGAAAACTTAGTCTGATGAATCTTCTCCTAGGATAGAAGTCTTAGTCTGATTAACCTTTCTCCTAAAATAAGAAAACATAGTTTGATGAAGTTTCTCCTATGATAGACGTCTTAGTCTGATAAATCTTTCTCCTAAGATAAGAAAACCTAGTATGATGAATTTTCTCCTAGGATAATTAAAACAAGAAGAAGCCTGGTTTGAAAAAAAAGAGGTCATTTGTTCATGCCCTCAGAAAATAAGCGTTGGGGCAATTTGTTTAAAAGAATGATTTTCTCAACAAAAAAATTATGAAAATGATTTTTCTCAAAAAAAATCCTTCTTGGTTTGTTTTAGCATAGGGTACACAATTCTCTAGTCTTGTTTTCCAACGTAGGGTCGCTACTCCCTAGTTGATTTTATTTTAGACATAGGGTTTTCATTCCCTAGTCTCTTTTTCCAACATAGGGTCTCCACTCCCTAGTTGATTTTTATTTTAGACGTAGGGTCTCCATTCCCAGGTCTCATTTTCCAACATAGGGTCTCCACTCCCTAGTCACCTTTCTTATATAGGGTCTCCACTCCCTAGTTGATTTGATCTTAAATGCAAGGTACACCACTCTCTGATATCTTTACCAATATAAGGTATACCATTTCCTGTCCATATTTTCTCAATATAAGGTACCAATCCTTAGTTGAGACATATTTTTGACAATAAAGAAACACCATCTAAAAAAATGTTACTTTCAGGGTACACCATTCTCGACCTTTTATTGCTTTCAATAAAGAAGTAGTTTATAATTTTGTTACAATAACTCACAAAATTTTCTTAGTGAAAACTTGGGTAGAAAAATTCATTCGTTTGTTTGTTTTGGTGTCCGAACAGGTTTTTACCTCGAGGCACTGTGTTCGAGATGACCAAAATAAGAAGTCTCAATTTATACTAAATAGAAAATAAAAGAAAAAATAAGTGAATCCAAAATGCAGAAGCAGATCAAAGATGTGGACTGCTCAAGACATGACTGAAGTCACAAGCTTTGCATACCCCGTGTTGATCCGGAAAAAGAAAAACGAAAATAAACTGAAAAAGAATGAACTAGCACCTGCAACTAGAAACCATCAAGGTTCATATCAGAGTCTGTTCGATGAACCAGCCAAGATTCAAGATCAAGTTCAAAAGACTCATAGATAGGAATCTTGTAACTCGTAGCTGGTAGGCTTAGTTAGTCTTTTTCATTTTTTGACTTTGGTGTAATAAGAAACTCAGCAAGCAGTAAACAACAACAACAACAACAACAACAACAACAACAACAACAACAGTGAAATCACAGCTTCTCAGTAATCCCAGCTACCAAAACTTCCAGAACTACACTGACATGATTCCTTTATAGCCAAGGATATGTAGGCAACCGACGAAGCAAGGTTCGATCAAACTTTTTCAAAATGCTTCCAAATAAGTATCAAACGGTCAAAAATTATTCACGATTGCTTGCTTTATCTTTTCCCAAAAACTCTTCATGTTCTCGAGCAAAGAGGGGCAGCTGTGAGCACCTAATCCCCCCCCCCCCTCCCCCATGGAAATTACTCATGTCTAAAATTTTTATGGTTTTTAAGAATTTTAGGAGTTTTTCTTTATTTGGTTTTGTATTTATTTGCATTGTTTATGAATGTTAGGAATATCGTAAATCATAAACAATCATAAAAATGTCCAAATCTTAATTTCATAGCATTTTAGATTTTAAATTATATTTTTAGGATTTAATTACATTGTTAAATGCATTATTTAAATATCTAAAAATCAAAAAATGCATTCTTAGGTTAGTTAATTAGTTAATTAGTTGCATTAGTCCATCATTAGATAAATTAGGTAAATAGGCTAGTCATATAAAAAATGGGTTTTAATTAAATTTTTTTGAGTCTAAAGTGGCTAATTTTGCAAAATATAAAGAAGGAAAAGAAAAAGGGTTGTGGCTTCACATTTCTGTACTGCGGCAAAACCAACTCAATTACTCCACAAGCCCATCCCCTTAAGAAGCCTATTTAGCCCAAGCCCAAATACCCGATCCAACTCTGCCCATATGACTACCCAAAACGACGTAGTTTGACACCGAAACTATGTTGTTTCTGGCCTCCCCCTCATCTCTAACAAAAGCGAACCTAGTTCCCTATCCTAGCCGCCACACTATTCTCCCCCACCCTCTTGGAATCATGAATACACACTCATAAATACATATTGATAGAAATAGGGAAACTTGGCCTCCTAAAATTCTGAAATATGGGAATTTCATGAGCTTCAAAAACATAGAAAAAGTTTTTAAAAAAGAGTGCTGCTATTCGGCCAAACTCAGCGTGGCCAAACTTTGTCCACACCTGTGAAATACCATTAACGCCCCTTCTCTTCATAATTGGCTTAATGGCCATTTTTCCCTCCAAAATATTTCCCTCCAAAATTAGTTAATAAATATTGATTATACCAAGACATTGAGCCCATAAATCATCATTATCTCATGCATGGGCATTCATATCTTTTCCTTATATACGGTATAATTATTACGTATTTTTAAAAAAAAATACAATTTATAATATTACGTATTTTTTTCTAAGTACAATTTATACGGATGGGGAGTTCAAAGGTCTAGTATGTATACATAATAATATTTTTTCTTTTCTTTTATATACTATAACTTGTCATAACATACACTCATCTTAATAGAGCTTTCATTAAACACACAATTCACCACCCTTATTCTTAACCTAAACATGAATGCTAACGTATAAACTAGTTTGGAGCCATTAAACCCGAATAACAGCCTAGAAACTAGGTCGGATCCACTAAGGAATGCATTACACATATCATTGGGGTTGAATTCGGACGACAGTCTGATGATTGAAGATGATCCGATCGACATTGATTCAGACGACAACTTCAATGATGGAGAAAATCATGTTGACGATGATGTTGCTGATGACGATGGTTATGATTATGATGATGATGACGACCATTATTTTGAGGAAGAGGCAGAAGCTGGAGAGGAAAGGGAAATGCCTAACGAGTTCAATGAAGAAGATGTCATAATTGGTCCAATTACTGGGATGAGGTTCACTAGTAAGGATGTTATGTTTGATTTTTTATAAAGAACATGCAAGATTATCAGGGTTTTGCATTGTTAAAAGAACATATAACAAAAAAGGTGGTGATATTGTTAGGTATGTTCAATATGGCTGTGATAGGTCTATTAAACCAAGGAATAAGCATGTTACCAAGAGGATGAACTGCCCTACTAAAATAAATGGAGTTTTGGAGAAGAATGATTCATGGCGTGTTTAAAAGGTTGTGAAAAAATAATAATCATCAATTGGAACCAGCACTATCGCGATTCATGGCTGGACATATATCGTTTAGTAGGTATCTTAAGAGAACTCTTTTAGCCAAAGATATTGCTTGCTTAAGACCCTCAAAAAATATATGGGTCGCTGAAGTACTTGTCGGTGGCCCCGAAAAGCTGAGTTGTACACCAAAGGATTGTCGAAATTATATTTTGAAGAGTAGAAAGCTTCATTTTCAGGAAGGGGACGCACAATCATTGATCAAGTTCTTTTGTGACATGCAGCAAAAAGATAGGGAATTTTACTACTCCGTAGATGTGGATGGTTTTTGTCGACTTTGTAATGTCGTATGGGTTCATTCACACTCTAAGGTTGCATATGAGGAGTTCCATGATGTAATATGCCTCGATACAACATACCTATTTAATCGATACAATATGCCATTTTCTTCATTTGTTGGTGTAAATCAGCATAAGCAGTCCATACTTTTGGGATGTGCTCTTATGTCTAGTGAAGATATAATAAGTTAAAAAATGGTAATCTTTACATGGCTTGGAGCTCTAAACAATGTTCGTCCATTAGCTATCATGACTGACCAATGTGATAGTATTAAGGCTTCCATAAATGAACTGATGCCAAATACGGTACGTAGATTTTGTATTTGGCACATATTTGCTAAGTTGCCTAAGAAGTTAGGCAGAGTTGTTGATGCTAAGATTGCAAAGGAAGAATTTAAGGCCTTAGTCCTTGATAGCATTAACGTTGCTGAGTTCGCAATTCGGCCAAACCCGATCCCCGGGCCCACGTCTCGGAATCCGATAATTTTTACATCACTAGAAACCTCGTCCTCCCACGATTCTACTCATACCAAAATCATCAATGGATCACAATTGACTACTAAAATTGCCAAAAGAAATTCCCAACACTTTCCTCCCATTTTCCAACTTTTCTTACTTTAATCCTCCAAATACAAGCCTAATCCGGATTAAAATAGCATATGAACGATGATAATAACCCGAGAACTTACCTTCACTTAAGAATCACGAATCCCCTCTCCAATTTTCCTTCAAATGAGCTCCTCCCGCATGCAAAAATGGTGAAATGAAATGAATTTCACTGAGGGCCTTTATATATTGTTCTGCCAATCATTTCCGCACCTGCGGCCAATCTTCCGCTCCTGCGGCTTCGCATGTGCGGTCCAAACATCGCACCTGCAAAAAAATCCCAATCCTAGCCTTTTCTCACCTGCGCTCCTTCCATCGCGGCTGCGACATCGCACCTGTGGCTTCCCGACCGCAGGTGCGGTCAACACCAGGACTTTCACACCAGCAGCTATTGCTGCAAATTCCAAGTCCAAAAATCCCGCCAACCATCCGAAATCAATCCCGAGCCCCTAGGGGCCCCAACCAAACATGCCAACACACCCCATAAAATTATTCCAACTTAGTCGATCCTTCGAAACACCAAAAACAACACGAAAACACCAAATTTACATCAAATTCAAGCCTAGGAACTTTGAAATTTCCAAATTTCGCCAATTACGCCGAAACCAACTAAAACACCTCCGATTGACCTGAAATTTTGCAGACATATCCAAAATGACATTACGAACCTACCAACTTCTGAAATTCCATTCCGACCCCGATATCCTATTTTCCATTGCCGACCAGAAATCGCCAAAGACTAACTTTTGCCAAGTCAAGCGTAATTCTACACCGGACATCACAAAAATATTCCGAACACACTCCTAAATCCCAAATCACTTAACGAAGCTATCCGAGCCATAAAATCCGCATTCCGAGGTCGTTCACCAATAAGTCAACTCTCAGTTGACTTTCTCAACTATTAGGCTACCTTGAGAGACTAATTGCCTCAATGCTCACCATGACCACTCTGAACCCGAACCAACCGACCCAACACACATAAATGAAGCGGAAACGGGCGACATGGGGCTAAACTCTCAGAGCGACCGCCGAGTCGTTACATCCTCCCCCACTTAAACATACATTCGTCCTCGAACGTGCCAAGAGTTGTTTCCCAACACTATCAAACGGAGACGTAGCTTACCATGCACATACCCCAGGGGTGATCCCATGTCACCCTATCCCATATAGGTCCAATAGCACAATACCGTTGAAATTTCGAAATCCAAATCCTGGCCCATAAACCTTGGAACCAAATTCCTACTTCTGAAATGATTTATAAGATCGAAATTTCCATAACTATAAACTGAACAAGCCTGAGCATGTTGAATCAAGCCATATACGCACCCTAGATAAAATCACATAATACACCATGTGACCCAACTCTCATAGCAATAACTCTTAACCTCAATAACTGCTCAGAACAACCCAATGCTGATACACTACCTCTTATCAAGAGATGCCTCGCTCTAACACTTCCATACACTATCGATGATGAAAGAAGCACATAGAACTAACAACCATTTGTCCGACCAGTCAGACATGAAACTCCCCCTTCCCAAACAGGAATTATAGCAGATTTCGAAGCCAACTCCCGATATCATCCTTCCAACTATGCTGTAGAAAATTCTGAAAATGTTCACTCTAGGTCCAATGACCTCTTCTCATCCATCACGACCACCCTGGTAATATGACACTAACCATTCGACACATCGATACAATTCGAAGCCAAAACCTGTGCAACTTGGGCACTTAACAGAAACTTCCTAATGCAATCAAATTACATAAAAGATCCACAAGAGAGGACCATCCTGCCATTAATAATTACCATCACCATATCATACTAACAGCCTAGAACACACCGTAAAAATAAAAAACACATGAATCCGATACCAAAGGTCATACCCCTACATAACTCCGCTACACTGTGCGATCTCATCCAACCGCTGGTCCACTTGGAATATTTCAAGACACCTTGCCCAAAAATCAATAACCATTCGAAATCTGACATCAAGTACTCAAAGTGAATTGCCATAACCACGGGGCAAACCGGACAATACCATGCCACCCGAAACAGAAGGTATATAACCAACACGTCTCAATCCCGCAACACCCAATTACTTACCTTACTCAAATCTAGCTATAAAGCCCAATTAGAACCGCACCATATGTGCATATAACCAATAATTACCACTCCTCGCAACACCGAAGGGTAACTCATAGATCACTCCAGAACATGAACAAATCAATCACAATCGAATGGTACCTTTCTCAATAATAGGAACTCCGCGCCAACAATTTCGACCCGGTGTAGAACACGCACCCATATTAGCTTACCAGACCTTAAATTAACTTTGATCACCCACAACAGATAGACAACTTACTGAAAAGTTCATAATGACATAATCATGGTACATACTAACATCCGACTAGCTCAGCTCGCATCTCCACAGTCCATTACCACACAATATGATGTTTATGAGAACTCTCAGTCTCGAAGTTCAGGAAACGTACGGATTATTATATCTGATCACAACTCCACCGCTCGAATACATAACACATCCCAAATTCTCATTCATTCCACGGGGAATACCGCTATAATTCTTCCGTTCACCAAGCAACCTTGAATATCAACAGTCGATCCAACAATAGGGCGCCGCGATACCAATGTAGTACCCTTAACTCAAACACATTGCTCTTTCTGAAATATATGCCCTCATTAGGTCGCACCAATTGGTGATATCATCTACCTAGTCATCTGAAACTGCCTATGCTGCCTAAGAATTTATGACCTTCCTTCCAGAACCAAAACGTGACCTCACATATGCAAATCTCAACTCCACCCAACATAGTGCACACGCCATGCCAACCTAGGAAAAATACGGGAACTCCATGGCCCCTTCTGAGCCACAAGAAACTACGTACCCAACTAGACAAGAACTTCCATTGGATCCCCTTTAGAAACAAACTCACTACACGCCACAAGAAAATATGCACCCTTAACCGCGGTAGAAACCATCAGGAACTATCCGAAATCCCATTTGCACAACACCAAACTGTCAGGACTGAACTCTTCTAACTCAACCAAACTACGCAGACCACCAAAAATCCAAGAGCATTGCTAAGAAACACCCGAAAAACTCGTCACCTTAAGAACACCCAAAGAACTAATCGTATCCCTTACCATGTCGATCCGACCTACTACCAACTTGCCCTATTTACCCAAGTTTCTCCTGACTTACCTTCAAATTGATACTTTTTCCAGCCGTAATACCACCAATTTCCAACCCAGACTCACCACACGTGACCCAAGCACAAAACCATACCGTATAAGGCTCATAAGCGACTGAATACTCCCTCAATTATCCCCAATTACACCACATTAGAAAAACTTACCCTGAAGAGACTTCCTCCGAATCTAAAGCCATTACCTTCACCTTCCTGATACTAATATGTAGAATACCACAAGTCTTGACATCCTCTAACGTAAATCTCAATCACACTAACCAAATAGACAGAATCGATCTGACCCATTTGCAAACTAACATACTAGGAAAGTGATCCACTCACTTGAAACCACATGCAAATTCATACACTGCGCACACTACACCTTTTACAATTTCCACTAAATCATTCAATAGAACCCAATTACCTAAACAAGTAATCTACAACCTATATTGAAGAAATTTCCCTTACTCGTGACATTCCCAGACCTCATACCTGCAGGTCATAACTGATTTACCAATATACCTCGAACTGAAATCTATACCACATAATCATGTAATCAACTTATCAATAATGAACTCCCCCATTTGGCTCAAAGCCAAGGATCAAGACAAACAATACTATGCCCACACATTATTACTACCACCATGATGTGTTGGGATTCAACTAAATCCTTCACAAGCTTATGTGACCCAAACCATCTAACACTCAAGTCAATTGCCAATCTCGCATCCACCATTGCAATAGTCACGCCAACTTCCACAAGCGATCTAAACTCCAATTACAACATATCTTTTACTGGTAGGAGAGAACTTATTATAGAACTATATAGGGACCACACACCCTGGGACAACCCGCAGGAGATACCCCTGCTCGCTTATCCTCAATTTATATCTTTCCATACACTTCTGAAGACCAGAACTATCTCGCAATCACTACACCTTCCTGCATATGAACACAACCAACCCTCGAGGCACCACAATACGCGGTAAAAACCTGAAGCTGATGGCAGAACTAACATTAGAGCAGCGGTCACATAAATCTCGAGCTTTTAGAACCTCTACCCACACATGACTAACCACATGAATACCCTCACTGGACACCACGTGTACCAAGAATGCTACTGAACTGAGCCAAACTTCATACTCGGAGAATTGGCATAGAGCCTCTCCTCCCTGAATCCTTATAATGCCATCCTCAAATACTGAGTATGCTACTCCCAGCTACGTGAATATGCCAGGACGCATCAATGAATACAATAACAAGGAGCGCTAATACGGCTGGAATACATCGTCAATCAAATACATGAACGTTACTGGGGCAAACGATCAACTCAGAGGACATTGCCAGGAACTCATAACCCAACAGAGAAATCCGCTTCACTCCACAACTACACAACATGAGAGGTCTTCCAACATACTCACAACTCAAGCCATATACCAAATCGAGACAGAAATCAAACACTCAATAGATCTTACCACATTTCCATCCAACCTTTTCGACACATTTCACAGCCTGAACACATCTAACCATCAATTCACACCCACTACATAGGCATCTAGTCACCAATTCTCATCAATAAGAACACGAACGGACATACAAGTCCCTAATTACATGTGCCCACACAACAAAAATCTCAGCAATCAAGCCACAGAATGAATCCGGCCTCAAGTCCTCCAGGCTGGCCTATTACCAATATGCCAAAATCACATCTCATCCATGGAAGCCACAAGTCGTCGATGCACAACTGATACCAAGCGCTCTCGTGCACGTTCAAATACATGGAAGGAATTCAAGAGTTACGCTCTTGGCTGAATAAAATGGATCGCACGACAAGAATTTTTAAAAATGTGAGATTTTCCTAAGGGTTCCGTATCCTCTCAAAGATAAGTACAGACGTCTCCGTACCAATCCGCAAGACTCTACTAAACCTGCTCATGACCGGTGAGTCCTATGTAACCTAGCGCTCTCATACCAAGCTGTCACGACCCCAAATCAGGCCAGTCGTGATGGCGTCTATCATGGAACTAGGCCAGCTAAAACCCAACTCAAATCATATTAAGCTTCCTTTAAACATTTTAAAACAGTTAAATCTATACTAAACATTAAAAACAACCCCCCGAGAACCCGGAGTCACTAGTCATGAGCATCTACATAAATATACAACTCAACGAAAATAAATTCTATAATATTAAACAAGAGAGGGAGCAGGACTGCGGACGCGTGAAGCCAACTCGCAAACCTCTGAGAATCTCTGGAACAGATAGACAGCTCACCCTGCCCTAACACCTGGATCTGCACACAAGGTGCAGGGAGTAATGTGAGTACGCCAACTCAGTAGTAATGAAAATAAATCAAGTCTGAGCAGCAAGAAACACATAAAATCAATGTCATCAAGTCACAAGAGGCACAACCTTTCTTTCCAACAGTATAACATAGATATGTGAAATCATCATGCCTTAAAGTCAACTTCAGAAAAATCCTTTAATGAATGCATATGTTTAACCACTTCAAACCGAAAGATTTAGTATGCAAATGAAAGTAGTAAAATCATAAGTAGCCCCTGGGGCAAAAACATGTATCAAATCAGCCCCTCGAGCATGTCTCATAGTCACTCAACACTTCACAATCACTCATGCCTCCCAATAACTCGTCACTCGACCTCCCATCACTCGTCACTCGGCACTCGGTGCGCTCACTGAGGGTGTGTACAAACTCCGGAGGGGCTCCTTCATCCCAAGCACTAATATCACTCAGCACCTCACCATCACTCTTGGCCCTCGGCCACACTCAGCACCTCACCATCACTCTTGGCCCTCTGCCACACTCAGTAGAACCACTCGAAAGGCCCCTCGGGCGAATTAGTAAAACAGGGTACTCGACCCAAAACATCAATTCAAATATCAAAGTGGTGTAAATCATGCTGAGTTTAGAAAACAATATGCATAATGATGCTGAGTAAAATCATCAACAAATAGTGAGGAAAACAACAGTAAAAAGACCCCAAAGAGTCTAAACAGATTGGCACGAGGGCCCAAACACGGCTTATAGCCCAAATATTTCACAAATCTTTAGAACATAATTTAACATAAGGTTTTGAGTAAATATGCAACTCATTAGTTGCCGCGGAGAGGACCTAGTCCAATCCAAAAATCAGTACGCGCCACATACTCGTCATCTGACATGTGCGCCATTACAAAATCAGTGAGAAAATATGCAGTCCGGGGTTCCATACCCTCAGAGAAAGATTTATAACCATTACTTACCTCTACCGGGCCACAACACTAGTCCGCTATGCTCATGCCCCTCAAATTGGATCTTGATTGCTCCGAATCTAGCCAAAAGCAGTTCAACATTATTAATATATACTCAAAGAACACAACCCAATCAAAAATTATCAATTTACACAAAAATCTCGAAATTCGGCCAAACCCGAGCCCCAGGCCCATGTCTCGGAATTCGATAATATTTACATCACTAGAAACCTCGTCCTCCCATGATTCTGCTCATACCAAAATCATCAAAATCGGATCACAATTGACTAATAAAATTGCCAAAAGAAATTCCCATCTCTTTCCTCCCATTTTCCAACTTTTCTTACTTTAGTCCTCCAAATACAAGCCTAATCCGAATTAAAATAGCATAGGAACGATGGTAATAACCCAAGAACTTACCTTCACTAAAGAATCACGAAGCCCCTCTCCAATTTGCCTTCAAAGGAGCTCATCCCGCATGCAAAAACGGTGAAATGAAATGAATTTCACTGAGGGCCTTTATATATTGTTCTGCCAGTCATTTCCGCACCTGCGGACATTAAGTCGCACCTGCGGACCCGCACATGCGGTCCCAGGTGCGCGCCTGCGGAATTTCACTTACCCGACCAAATTCCGCACCTGCGGCCAATCTTCCGCTCCTGGGGCTTTGCATGTGCGGCCCAAACATCGGACCTGCGAAAAAATCCCCAGCCTAGCCTTTTCGCACCTGCGCGCTTCCCATCGTGCCTACGACATCGCACTTGCGGCTTCCCGACTGCAGGTGCGGTCAACACCAGGACTTTCACACCAGCAGCTATTGCTGCAAATTCCCAAGTCCAAAATCCCGCCAACCATCCGAAATCAATACCGAGCCCCTTAGGGCCCCAACAAAACATTCCAACACACCCCATAGCATCATTCCAACTTAGTCGAGCCTTCGAAACACCAAAAACAACACGAAAACACCAAATTTACATCAAATTCAAGCCTAAGAACTTTGAAATTTCCAAATTTCGCCAACTACACCGAAACAAACCAAAACACCTCCGATTGACTTGAAACTTTGCAGACATATCCAAAATGACATTACGAACCTGCTCCAACTTCCGAAATTCCATTCCAACCCCGATAGCGTATTTTCCACTGCCGACCGGAAATCGCCAAAGACTAACTTTTGCCAATTCAAGCCTAATTCTACATCGGACATCTCAAAAATATTCTGAACACACTCCTAAGTCCCAGATCACCTAACGAAGCTATCTGAGCCATAAAATATGTATTTTGAGGTTGTTCACCAATAAGTCAACTCTCAGTTGACTTTCTCAACTATTAGGCTACATTGAGACACTAATTGCCTCAATGCTCACCATGACTACTCTGAACCTGAACCAACCAACCCAACACACATAAATGAAGAAGAAACTGGAAAAACGGGGCTAAAATCTTGGAACGACCGGCCGGGTCGTTACAATAGAACATAAAACCAGTGTAAATTCATGCAAAATCAGTAGAAAAATTGAATTTTTGGGTTTGAGATTATGAGACCTTTAAGAGTCGAGTAGAGGGGTCAAACAAACTCCAATTTCAGTGTTCTTTATATGTACGGACTCGTGAGATGATGAAGAACAATTTTGTATAAAAATTTCTGAGTTTCAGAATGCGGGCCCGAGGGTCGGGTTTTGACTAATTTCGGATTTTGAGCTAAAATTGGTACTTTCAATTGGAATTCATTCCTTAAGAATAATTTGATATACAAATCTGAACTTGGTAGATTTGGAGCACTCAGAGGCCAGATTTAGAGACAAAGGCACTGCGGAATAGTATTTTAGCTAGTTTTGAGGTAAGTAACGTTTCCAAACTTGGTTTTGAGGGTTCGAAACCCCGAGCTAAATGATTTATGACTATTGTTGAGGTGACGCACATGACAAGTGACAGGCGTAAGGGCGTGCACTGGGTATTTGTGTCTTGGCTTATCCCATGGCCCCGCTTAGTGATTATTCCATGTTGATATCTGTGCATCTAGTAATGTGGTAATTGTGAACATGTTAGAAAACATGTTAAGTATAAGTGCTAGGCTTCACGTCGGAAATGCTGAGACCCGAGTGGTCGTATATTGCTGCCTCATGTTCTGATTATTTGATGTCATGTACTCAGTCTTGTTATAGCATATCATTTCATATCCCAGTCTCAGTATTGTTAATTACATGCATACTTGTCATTGTTTCGGGCTAATGGAAGCAATTGTGATCCATGTGAGTTAGCCTGAAGAGTAATGACTGAATAGGGCCGAGAGCATGTTAGTGAGACAGTTATGAGAATGGACTGCACACTGCAGCGATATTTAATTCATGCCTTCGTTGGCTTGATATGGCGCTTGGGCCACTAGGACCCCTCCGGAGTCTTTACACCCCCAGCCAGCGCAGTGATATTGAGGGATGGATCTTCCCTGGGCATGGATCTTGTCCGAACTTGAGGTTATGAGAGGGATGGATCTTTCCTGGGCATGGATCTTGTCTGAAGCTGATGTTATGAGAGGGATGGATCTTCCCTAGATATGGAAATTGTCCAAGTGTTGTATTCCGGAGATAGATCTTCTCTGTGGGGGCTGGATTGGCCTTTTTCTTCAGTACGGAGTGACTACAGTCACCGGTGTTTATGCACATTCCGGAATGGAACCTCCCTGGGCCTGAGAGCCATATATAGTACTGAGTGGACTTCTGTGGGAGAGCTGTGAGCACTATGTGCATATCCATATTTGTTTCATACATATATTTTATGATGGCATGTAGATTATACTGGCATACTTGGCATATTTTCTCATCCTGATAAACTATTAGCATGTCTAAATTCTGCATAATATTTATTATAACATAATTAAGGTTTTGTCCGTCACTACTTCTCAACCCATAGTTTGGGTTCGTTACTTCTGAGTTGGTGTACTCACATTACCCCCTGCACCTTGTGTGCAGATCCAGGTACATTGGGACCAGGTAGCGGATTTTGAGCAGCAGTCAGAGTTTCTATTGGAGTTGTCGAGGTAGCAGCTGACGATCACAACCTCGTCTTCTCTTTCTTATTCTACCTGTTGTTCTTTATGTTGAGACAATGTTGTCCATTTCTCCTTTTCTTTGCTTTATGTTTTAGTAGCTCATGACTGAGTGACACTGGATCCGGGGATTGGAGGTTTAAATTTAGTTTTCAAATATTGTTTTTAAATTTCAGATTCTTAATATTGTTAATAAATTCGTTTAAAAATCACATTTTTACTAGAAATTGAATTTAGCTTATTTAAATAGGGAGGCTTTCCTGGTTCCACGACAGGCGCCATCACGACTTCGGAATTGGGTCGTGACAAGATGGTATCAGAGCGCTAGGTTAAATAGGTCTCACCAGTCATGAGCAAGTTTAGTAGAGTCTTGCGGATTGGTACGGAGACGTCTGTACTTATCTTTGAGAGGATGCAGAACCTTTAGGAAAAATCTCACATTCTTGAACTCTTGTCGTGCGAATCCATTGATTCAACCTGAAGCGTAATTCTTTGAACTCATTTCATGTATTCAAACACGCACGTGAGCGCTCGGTGTCAGCCGTGCACCGATGGCTTGTGACTTCCATGAATGGGATGTGATTCTAGCATGTTTGAGGCCAGTCTGGAGGACTTGAGGCCGGATTTTTGTCTGTGGCTTAAGTGTCGAGATTTCATTTGTGTGAGCACATGCAATTGGGGACTCATATGTCCGTTGGTGTCCTTATTGACAAGACCTGGTGACTAGATGACTATGTGGTGAGTGTGATTTGAGGGTGAGATGTGGTTATATTGCTTGATTGTGACAAAAGGGATTGGTTGGAGATGATTTGGGATGTTTAATGGTTTGAGTTATGTATGAGCTTATGAAGGATTTAGGTAAATCCAACTGCGATATTATGGAAGTGATAGCGTATGGGCATTGTGGGTTATTGTTGTTTTGATCTATGGCTTTGAGCCAAGTGGGGGAGTCTGCTAATGATTAGTTGGTTTCCCGATTAGGTGTTGTGTTGGTTTTAGTTTGGGGATATTTGGGAGAGTATTCAGCAACTTATGAGCTTTAGACTGTATGGTCTTATGCTTGAGTCTCGTCTGGTGAATCTAGGTAGAGAATTGTAGTATTATGACAAGGAGAATTTTCAATTCAAGGGTAAGTTAGAAGGAACTTGGATAAATAGGACCGCTTTATAGTGGGTCGGATCGGCATGGTAAGGGATACAATTGGGTCTTTGGGTGCTTATGAGGTAATGAGTTTTCTACATGTGTTTCCTAGCAATGCTCTTGGGTGTTTGTTTATGCGGTACGTTGTGTAGAGTCGAGATCTGCATGTGTGAATTCACAGTTCAGTTCTTGAAGGAAGGTCAAAATTATTAGGCGGCATTGGCAGTTTCAAATGACTAAGTAAATGATATCTACGGGTGGCTTAAAGTATTTCATGTGGACTAGCATTTCGATGGGATCACTCAGTGTAGCGGAGTTATGTAGGGGTATGACCTTTGGTATTGGATTCATGTGTTTTGATTTTTACGATATGTGCCAGGCATTTAGCATGATGTTGTGAGGGTAATTGTTAATGGCAGGATAGTCCTCTCGTGTGAGTCTTTTATATAATTTGATTATGTTGGGATGTTGTTGTTGAGTGCACGAGTTGCACAGGTTATGGCTTCGAATTGTATTGATGTGTCTTGTCAGAAGAGGTCATTGGACCTATAATGAATATGGTCAGAATTGCCTACAACATAGTTGGAAGGACAAATATTGGGAGTCGGCTTAGAAATTTGCTATAATTCCTGTT
>MDKI01231123.1:0-50647 GCA_005239505.1 Nicotiana paniculata | reverse complement strand
TTTCTTTTATTTTATCAACACTTTTATTCTTCACAAGACCGCAGTTACCAAGATAATCGATTCCATACGTAGTCATCATCTTTTGTAAAATCGCTTAACTGGCAACACCAAATATTTTGGTTAATTCACTTTTCAACAATGGAGAGTCTCACAAAATTCTCCAAGCTCCTAACTCGATGGATCGAGATTTGGCTCTGATACCATGATAGAATGCTAAGAAATAATGAAGAACAAGACAAGACAAGTTTTGGGGTGAAATCTCTCATCCCTTCTCATTGATTCCACAAGTATTTATAGGCAAAGAAATAAGACAAAACCTAAACTAATTGGGAAACCTAAACTTAATGGGCTAGGAAACCTAAACTTAATTGGCTAAATTTGCTTAAACCCATACAATTAATTAATTGTAACATACTCCTAAATAACATAGGAAATATACAAATCTAAAATATTCCTTATTTACTTTTATTTCCTTATCAGATTAAGATCAGGATTTATTCCTCAAGTACTACTATCAATTCATTGCTCATTACCATGGAAAATTATCTTCCACGTCTTTGAATTTCTACTTATTAATGATATTTATAAGTGTACGTAGTGTCAAGTAGACATTCAGACAATTACTGGCAAGTTTGCTTCCTATTTTTCATGTCTTGACATTGATTATATTGAAATAAGAACGAGCTACCAATTCCTTATTGTCAACTGATTCCATAGTTCAAAGCATCTTCAAATTGAATACGCAATTTGAAACAAGGTGCTTTTTTAGTTTTTTTATTTGATCAATCGCCAAACAGTGAACCTTTATGTTGCATGCTTAGTCATCTTCCACCGAAGGATAGAAACCATAGATCAATGTTATCCAGTAAGCAATCTACTGTTTCAATTTTAAGAACTTAATTTCATTTTTAACAAGTTTTAACGAAAGTGGTATGAAACATACACGGCAGCCTTATTCATTATTTACGCCTTTACGGTTCAGAATGGTATATTTATTCAATTTGGCTTTCAAATAAAAATGCTGAGGCATGTTAAAAGGAAAGAACTGCAAAGATCACATAAAGGTCTAAGTTAAATGATTCATTAAGGTGCTAATCGGTAAGAATATTTGAATTATTCGATTTTGTTCGGTTCCTCACTTTATTCTGCATGTAACAAAAAATAAAATTGGTAAGTTATCCTTTATGTTTAATTTAATGCCATTGTCCAATTAAACACCCTGAAGCTTCGGGTAGTTTTATTTTATCCAACATGCAACATAATGATATAATTTCCTCCGTCAACAACATATGGGAAAGAATATACTTAAACAAGATATTTTATATGATCATCAAATTGGCATCGACTTTAAACAAATGAGAAACAAATATCTCTATACATAATTTACAAACAAATGAAAAAATTGGAATATCTAAAACGCTAGCTAGCGGTCTCCCACTAACACCCAGAGAAAATCCAAAAATGAGTACCAAGAAATTTAAAGTAAATAAATAAAGGCACCATCCTGGTAATATAATTTTGTCTGCGTAAAACACTTGTTGCGGTATTATAGATGAGCTTCATTCCAATTAACAGCGACACCAAACTCATGAGCCATGAGGCTGCTGGGATAGGCAGAAGTAGCTCTCAACAATTTAACATGTCGACCAGCAAAGTGCATTTCATTGAGTGGGCAGCCTGAGCCTGAGCCAGAGCCACCATTTCCAGGGATATTGGTGCAACCAGATGGTCCAGATGGAGGGACTGGACCTCTTTGAAGAGACTGCAATTTCATCAACTCTTTTTCATGCAACAATCTGCTTCCTTTTCCTGGTTGGACACAGTACACAATAACAAGACCTAAGAATACTAATAAAGTGGTATTAAGACTCTTCATCTAAAAACAATGTTGTTCCCAAAAGGTTTATCGAGGTCAAAGTTTTGACAGGTGTTCTTTAATTTTATCCCTAGGTTTGTTATGATTAAGGTTTCTATTGAAGAGGGGACATATTTATAGACAGGGGTTTCCTATTTTTCTCTTATATGATAGGCTTTTGACTGTTGACTGCTACCAAAATTTAATAAAATATATTCCCAGGAACCTGGTTTTGACCTGACATCCAACCAAGGTTTTCTATACTCATCAAATTCTTTGCTAGTAGTATTTCGTAGTATAATAATATATTAACGAGATAAACCTAAGTGGGATTTTGTACGTAGTTGATGATGCTAAAGTTTGGGGCACGTATTTTGACAAGAAAATTTTCAGATTGTGTCTTCCTAGTAGCTTGTTTCGTGGAAATTTTTGGTTGTGGATTAGGTAACTCCTGTTATGGAAATTTCTTGGTAATGAACTAATGCTTTTCCTTGTTAACTTAGTGCATGCGTTTCTTTGGTTGTTTATTGACTTTCGGAAGTGATTGAATCACAGCTTAGTTGTTCCAACTATCAATATACAGAATTTTTTACTTGTCACTATCCCACGTTTATTACTGCTATGACTTCTAACCAATTTAATTACTAAAATTACATGGTGACAGCTAATTAACCAAGTCATTAACCATTCCTAATCCATTCAATTTTGTTATCCCTTCAAAGGATCAATTTTTGACTTCTTGTACGATATTGGAGAGGAAAAAAATAATTTCCACCCAAATTAAAAGAAAATGAGAGCATGGAAACGTGAACTTTTGATATACAGTCAGAACCTCTCTATAATAGCAACGTTGTATAACAACCATTCACTATAAAAGTCAGGTAATTTTGGGACCAACTTCCATGTTATGTTATAAATATATGTTCAGATGTTTTATACTTCAATACCACACATGAGGAGGAAGGGGAGGGGTGGTTGATTTGTGTGGTGTCCTGTTTTTCGTGTGCATAGATTATAGAAGGATCCGGTTCTTCTATGTAATCTCTATACTACTATTGCGGAATAATAAATGCAGAAAGTAAAGAACACGAGTATTTTTACGTGAAAAAAACCTGGCTCAAAAAGTGAAAAAATCACGACCTACTACATAGTAGAATTTTTTTCAATACTTCACTAAATCACTGAGCCAAAAATAATATTTATAAAACACTTTGTAAACCTAAAGATTACCTCTAACCCTTTGTGGCAACCAACCTCAGACTATTACGACAATTTCAGGTTAACTCTAACTTGAACACTACACTCAGAGTATCTAGTACAAATACTTCTAAATAAAGCTGAAAGGTACAACTCAAAATCCCTACAACAATTGAACTAGAATAAAAGACAGACACTTGGAACCGGTTCTTCTATCTGGTTCATGTAGCTTCAGGTTCACATACTTGAATCACACGGGAATTGCTAGAAAAATGCCTTGTTATTTTGCTCTCAACTCTCATTTAACTTCAACGTTTTTGTGTGCCTGTAAAATGAGAGCATCCTGCAATATATAGAGTTATTATTATAGGAAAGAACTAGATAATGTTTTACTCTTCCTTGGTGGAAGAGTTCTAGTTATCTTCAGCTTATAAGTCCTCCCTTCTCTAGGATAGAATTCTCTTCGAGTAAGGTGTCCTTCTCCTTATCAATTATGCAACCTTTTTGTTCATGAGATATCAAATATAACCACTTAAGCTTATCTCATTCACGTGCATGCCTTGTGCTCGAATCTGCCCGTATCAGTGTACACCGTGTATGGACCTGGTTCATGTTTGAGTTCCTTTGTCAATCATCAAAACAAACTTACTTAGGCCAACAAATTCTCCCTTTATGATGATGACAAAATCTGTGCTTTTCATAAGCATAAGACCTGTTTTAACTCAGCTCAACATCACAATATTAGAACACTTTTCATTTTAAAGTCACAAATCATCAAGGACCAGGTTCATTAGGTTATAAACAACACAGTCAAAGTAAAAAGCACAAATTATCTTTCCCCTTTTGGCATCATCAAAAAGTTACATAATTATGTTAGATAATAAGATTTTAATAGATATCACTCATGGCCACTAGGACTACTTCAAATGTAATCATGGATCCAAGCACCATTTATCAATCTAATGATATTAGCTATCTAAGAAGAATCAACAAATAGTTAGAGCACAAAAGCAGTTGATTATCATTGATACTAGACATCTACAAAGCATAAAGAAAAATAAAGGTACTGGATCATGAGAAAAAAGAACAACAAAAACTCCCATTCAGGTCACTGGTTTGTCTAACTAGGCTAGTAAGGTTTCAATGCTGGGAAGGACCAAGTTCTTGGTTTATGGTCTGAAGCAGTTTCAACATATCATGAAGAATTCCTTCATTCTTCTCGTTCTCCTTTTCAAGCTCAGCCCTGCGAGCATCTCTCTCATTTTCTACTTCAGCCAGCCTCTTCTTCAGCCTCTCAATCCCAGCATCCTTAGCCTCACTCTCCTGCACCAAGGCTCTTACTTTGTTGTTCACATGCACCTTTTTGGATGAACCAGGTTCTTTCGGAGCAGTGTGGACTTCATAGTCACATGCAGTCAAGGTGTTGTCCCCAAAGTGATCTTTGCTTGTACTAACATCCCATTTCTTGAGGGATACCTTGAAGTGAGAAAGCACAAGAGTGATAATGAAACCATAGGGTATGTCATGAGTTTTGGTACTAGTTAGAACCCTACCAAGAAGCTGGATGATAAACCCATGTCAATTGATTTGCCTCCCACTATCCAGAAATTCCATAAGGACCAGGTCCCTGAAGGTGGCAATGTGCCTTCTTTCCTTCCTGGGCAACACGACCTTGTTAACAAATTCAAACATCACTTTATGGGCAAGCTTCATCTCACTTTTGTACACAGACTTGGGCTGAAGCTCTTCCTCATTGTCAGCAAACTTCCTTATAATGGTAAGTGAGGTGAGGAGGCTTTCTAGGCTTGGCCATTTTAGCTTTTTGTAATCATTGTACCCATCAACATGTACTCTTAGAATCTCTCCCAATTCCTTGTCATCGAATCTCACAGTCACCCCCTTCACTACACTGGTGACTCTTCCATTTTTTATCTCAAAATTTTCCATGATCTCCACAATCACAGATTTGGCAAGCCTTCCATCTATTTGAAGGACTATGTTCTTCCAACCTTGTAGTTGTAGATTTTCCAGCAGCATCACCATGCCTTCCTCCTCCAAGTCTCTGAGGAGTCTACCCTTCAAGATGGTTTTTTTTTAAATCTTAACCATCTTGTCCTGCTCTTCATCATATTCCTCTTCTTCTTCACTTTCCCCCTCCTCCACTATTTGCACTTCCTAGATTTTCTGGCAGACCTGGTTCTTTTTGCCAAGGTAAAAGGGTCTACATCAGCAATATTTGAAGGTAACTTCTTTTTGGAAGTCTTTCTTTTCTTTGCCTTTGGAGTCAAATCATCCACCTCCTCTGCCTTGTCTTCATCACGAAGAACCAGGTCCATCTCCTCAATCTCAATTGCCTCAACAGGCTTACTCACCTTCTTCTTTCCCTTTCCAGCAGCTTTTCTTTTACTCTCTTCTAAGGCTTTTTCAAGTTCCGCCTCACTCTGCTTCTTCTGACTTCATGGAGCTCTTCCTCTTGTAAGAGGAGTCACTACAGAAATAGAAGGAGATTCCTTTCTCTTCTTGTTTTCCCTAGCAGTTCAAGGAATTTTAACTCCTAAATTCTTCTTCCTTTTTGGATTGTAACTGTCAGACACTCGTTTCAATAGATCTTCGAGGGGTTCCTGAAAGATGAAACAGGTTCTTAGAACCTCTTCCTCAACCTAACCACCTCTCAGCTTCACTAGCATCACCAGACCCACTACCCCATTCTTCTCTCCAACTAATTTCTTCCCTTTCAGCAGCTTCCTCACTCCACAACACCATAGCCCCTATTTCCTTAGTCAACTTAGCAGGAGTATGTGAATATCCAACCACTCCTTCTTTTCCCTTTCCCGTCACATCACCTTGAGAACCCTCACTCTCTTTTTATTTTCTTCTTTTATTTTTACCACCAATTCTTCCAGATTCAGTGGTTTCAACCCCAACAATAGTTCCATTTAGAACAAACCTATTCTCTAGATTCTCAGCAACCCTAAATATTTTCTCAGATATAATCTTAAGACCAGATGCTACCTTTTTTGTTTCAGATGAAACAATTTTTCCCCCTCAATTACAGACTTAGAGGAATCTTCAGATTTTGGGGTTCTTCTATCTGACTTGCTTTCAATTGTTAATTTATTTTCTTGATTTGTTCACTGCCAGTGATGTTCTTACGAGCAAGCTTCTTGATCCTTCCTTTCTTAGAGATAGGTGTGGTTGAAGGTGTTGGTGTGGATTATTTGGGTGGTGATGAGGGATTTTCACAGAGGTGGGTCATTGACGGACGAAATGTGAGTGTTGAGAAGATAGAGAGAAATTTTTTATGGCAGGAGAGTTCAGAATGAGAGAATGGGTAAGGAAAAATCAACTTAGGGAGGGAGAGTTTATTTGGGTAACTTCAACTTTTCATAAGCTTAGGAGTCTAATCAAACTGGGAGTCAGTTTGAAAAGATGTTAGAGACTTCCCTAGATTCTAGGCAATTATTGCGCTGGGGACTCTCTTTGGGTGAAACTGGTTCTTTTTGTAATGGATAAGCTTGAGGGGGTTTAGGATTAAATGGGACTCTCCTTTTGATCATGATTCAATATAATTATTTCAAAATATACTGAGTGGAGAGTACATACCATGTAATCTTGATGAACCAGGTTCTTCACTGAGAATTTATGTGTAAGTCTGAATTTTCCAAGAAAATAAAGATAATACCATTAGAGATTAATGAGACATTTTAACACATGGCACAAGAGTATACTAGTGAAATTATGAGATTAAGCAAAATCTAATATAATTATGTACAAAACTCACAAATTATCTAACCAATTTTTGAGTTTGAACTGGTTCATTTTAGGTGATCTTAATCATCCCTAGTTCTAACCCATTCCTTTCAAAGTGATCTCTACTTAGTGCTTTTGTGAAGATGTCAGTTATTTTCTTGTCAGTAGCAAAAAATTCTACAATGATCAAACCCTTTTCATAGTTGTCCCTCAAAAGGTGATGCTTAACATCTATGTGCTTAGTTCTTTTGTGATGAACCAAGTTCTTGGTCATACTAATTGCACTAGTATTGTCGCAAAAGATGGGGATACAACCTACATCATTCCAAAGTTCATTAATTGATGTTTGATCCACAACAATTGAGAACAACATGAGGCATAAGCCATATACTCAGCTTCATTAGTAGACACGACCACATAATTTGCTTTTTTGTGGCCCAAGACACAAGACATGAGCCAAGAAAGTGTGCCATAGCTGAAGTGCTCTTTTTATCCATAAGAAACCCTGCATTATCAGCATCAACATATTCTACTAAGTTGAAAGTACTACATTTTGGATACCACAGACAAAGTTCAGTGATGCCTTTTAGGTATCTCAAGATCCTTTTTGACGGCAGACAAGTGAGACTCCTTTGCATTTGCCAGAAATCTAGCATAAAGGCCTACACTGAAAATAATGTCAGGTCTGCTAGCAGTAAGATATAACAAAGATCCTATCATTCCCCTATACAACTTATGATCAACTTGTGATTGTTGCTATAAGAGTGTCAATTTCTTTGGAGTGTTCCATTTTAAAGCTTTTAAGCAACTCTTTCACATACTTCTGTTGATGGATCATAGTTCCATTTGAATTTTGTTTAATTTGTAAGCCTAAAAATAAATTAAGCTCACCCATCATGCTCATTTCAAATTCACTCTCCATTAGTTTAGCAAATTCTTTACTTAGCTTATCAGTAGTTGCTCCAAAGATTATATCATCAACATATATCTAAATTACCAAGAGATTTTACCTTTTCTTTAAAGAACAAAGTATTGTCATTTTACCTCTCTTGTAGCCATGCCCAAGTAAGAATTTTCACAGTCTTTCATACCAAGCTCTTGGACCCTGCTTGAGCCCATAAAGTGCCTTATCAAGCTTGTACACATGATCAGGACATTTCGTGCTTTCAAAGCCAGGAGGTTGCTTGAAAAATACTTCTTTCTTTAGATAGCCATTAAGGAAGGCAGTCTTGACATCCTTCTGATGGAGAGTATATTTCATGTAAGCAGTAAAGGCTATAAGGAGTCTAATTGCTTCCAATCTTGCAATTAGAGCAAAAGTCTCATCAGAGTCCATGCCCTCCTCTTGACCTTGAACCACCAATCTTTCCTTGTTCCTTGTAACTATTCCATCTTCGTCAAGTTTGTTTCTGAAGACCCATTTTATGCCAATTACTTATCTGTCCTTGGGTCTTAATAAAAGTTCATAAGAAAGGAAGAAATGAAAAGTACTACCAAACTCTTGAAAAATCTCTGAAAAATCGAAGAGAGACGACGAAGGATATTCATGATATTTCGAGTGTGATCAGACAACCAAAAATCAAATAATAATAGAGCTACTAAGATTGCGACAACCATCGCATAGCTATTCGGAGTTGCACTAAGAGACTTATGATTCCTCGAACTCGCTGAACATTTTCTATATCTATCTGTCT
The DNA here is from genome assembly GCA_005239505.1 of Nicotiana paniculata. Lineage (NCBI taxonomy): Eukaryota > Viridiplantae > Streptophyta > Magnoliopsida > Solanales > Solanaceae > Nicotiana > Nicotiana paniculata. The sequence continues at coordinate 42,151 of MDKI01231123.1, read as the reverse complement.
TCATAGAATTTCCGCTATACATTGCATTCAGCTAGTATGCATCCTGCAAAGCCTCAACAACATTTTTAGGTTCAATAAGATATAAAAAAGCATCAAAAGTACAAATATTCTTCAAAGAAGATCTGGTTTTGATTCCAGAGGTTGGATCAATGATTATGTTCTCAATGGGATGAGAACTTTGATACTTGTAAGGCTTCACAACCAGCTGGTTTCCCCTAGATGTTCCTTCAATGTTTTCTTGTTGAGGAACATGTTCATGGACAGATTCCCTCGAGGTTTGAGGATCAGTTCCTCTTTGTTCAATTCCGCCAGTCAGGTTGCCTTGGGTGGAAGGACATGTTCCTTTCCGTGGTACAGGTTCAGTCTGTGCTATCGTTTCATTTGAGTTTCTTACCATCCGAATTGCTCCATCATCATGTTCCTGCCTCTCAGAAAGAATGTTAGTTTCATCAAAAATTGTATGTACACTTTCTTCTACACACCGTTCGTTTAGTATAAATCTTATAAGCTTTACTATGTGAAGAATATCCCAAGAATACTCCCTCATCACTTCTAGGATCAAACTTACTTAGGGAGTCTTTACCATTATTGTGCATAAAGCACCTGCATCCAAATGCCCTAAGATGGAAAATATTTGTCTTTCTCCCTTTAAGTAACTCATAAGGAGTCTGCTCAACAAGAGGTCTAGTCATTCACCTACTTATGATGTAGCAAGCAGTGTTCACAGCTTCTGCCCAGAAGCTATGGGGAAGTTTACAAGAAAGAAGCATAGTCCTAGCCATTTCTTCCAATGTTCTATTCTTTTTATCAACTACTCCACTTTGTTGTGGAGTCCTAGGAGCAAAAAAAATTATGATTTATGCCATGATCATCACAAAATTCAGCAAATTTAGCATTCTCAAATTGAGTACCATGATTAGACCTAATTGATGCAAGTTGATTACCTAGTTGTTTCTGAGTTTTTCTAACAAAAAAAGTGAACATGTCAAATGTTTCATCTTTAAATATTAAGAACAGTGTCCAAGTAAACCTAGAGTAATCGTTAACAAGAACCATAACATTTCTCTTACCACATCTGCTCATTGTTCACATTGGTCCACACAAATCCATACCAGTTTCATTGACCTGGTGGTAATTAACATTTTTTTGCTTTTAAAAGAGGATTTTACCTGCTTCTCCCTTTCACCTCGCAAACTTTGTCTTCCTTGAACTTAATGTTAGGCAGCCCTATCACCAAGTCCTTGAAGACTAGTTTGTTGAGTTTTCTTAGACTAGCATGTCCAATTCTTTTGTTCCAAATGAGGGGATCATTATCCAACACACTTAAGCAAGTGACTTCATTATCTGAAAGTATGGACAAATCCACTACATATATTCACTCTTTTTCCCTGCAAAACAATCTTGTTAGTGGTAATATTTATCACAAAACATTTTGTAGAGGTGAAGGCTACCATGATACCTCTATCACACAATTGTGATACACGTATCAGATTGTAGTCCATCTATCAAGTGTACATTCTCAATAGAGTGAGAATCATACTTACCAACCTTTCCAACCCCAATGGTCTCACATTTCTTTCCATTTCCAATGGAAACATTACCTCCTTTAAGATCCTCAAGTGAAAGGAACTAGTTCTTACTTCCTGTCATGCGCTTTGAACAACCACTATCCATGTACCATATTTGGTTGATCCCCTTCATTTAGACTTGCAAAAGGAAATCATGGGTTAGCCTTAGGAATCCAAACTAGTTTGGGTCCCTTTCTATAGGCAAAAGGATAAATCAAATTCTTTTTAGCGCAACTTGGCAGCCTATTTTTCCCTAGAACAATTTTTTTGTTCCTTTGATCTGCCTTCTCTTTTACAGTGCATTCACTCTTATAGTGACCAGTGTTACCACGGTATGTTCAAATCTTGTTCTCAGGGAGTGTAAGGTGCTTGATTTTGGGATCCCACTTAGGTGCAGAGTTCCCAAAACCAAGTCCTCTTCTATTGCTACTATAATATTCTTGTAGCCATGAAAGTGCATCAGAGTACCTGTTCCATTCACAAGTTTTGTCTAGCTCATACTTGACCTTGTTTAGATCCTCTTTTAGGACTCTTACTTGTTCATCCCTCTTATATAACTCATCTTTCATTTTCCTACATTTTCTTCTAAAGTGAGTTGTGTGTGATCAACTGTCTTTTTACCTATTCTTAATTTCAATTTTAGATTTTCAGATCTAAGTTTTAGGAGAGTTGTGTCAAGTGCATGAACCTGGTTCTTTAACACAGTATCTTCATTTTCAATTTCACAAGCCCTAAGTTCCAAGTTTTTGCACCTAGCTTTCAAAATCACACATTCTTTTGACAGTTATTCCTTTTCATTATTCATATCCTCATATTCATCAATTAGCTCTAGTAGTAACCTAGATAACCTTTCTTTAGACAAAAATTTAATCGTGTCTTTGAGATGAAAGACATTTACCTTAGTTTCTTCATCAGATTCTCTAATGGCCATAATTGCCCATTCATCATCATCATCATCATCATCTGAGCTTTATCCCCAAGAAGAGACCATAGCCTTGGTTAATCCTTTGTTGTTGCTTTTCTTGGGTTGACTCCGTTCTTTCTTCATGTTCCTTTGTTCAACTCTTTCCTTCTTCTATTCAATTTCCTACAAAGGATAGTTTTTGATGTGGTGATCCATCTTTTCATACTTGTAACAACCATTATTTGTTTTCTTCTCGAGAGATTTTGTCGTGTTGTAGTTTTCACTTCTTGAAGAACCCTTTCCTCTACTCAAGTACTTCTTGAAGTCTTTGTTGATCATAGCCATTTCAGCATCTTCCAGACTAGAAGCTTCAGTGATTCTGAGTGCCAAGCTCCTTTCCTTCTTAGTTATATGAATTTTCATGGTTTGTATCCAAAGTTCATAGGTAGTGAGATTCACAATCAATTCATCTAGTGGGAGAGTGGCAATGTTCTTTGACTCTTGGATGGTTGTGATCTTGTAACGACCAGGCAGGTCATTTTAAGAGTTATAACCCTGATACCCTATTTACTACTTCCCCTATATCGTTTTCTTCTTATGTTACTTGTCGGGAGGTTTTGTTCATGGTCTCGGAGTGCTTTGGGACACTTAGATATTAAAACGTAAGCTTAAGTTCTAGGATTTTGATCGTAGTCAGAACTTCCGAAATGGAGTTTCGTCACTTCTGTTATCTCTGTAGGGCGATTTTGGACTTAGGAGCGTGTCCGGATTGTGTTTTTGAAGTTTGTAGCTAAATAAGGCTTGAAATGGCGAACACTACAAGAAAATAGGCCTTTAGCGAGAGGAAATTTGATCGTTAAAAGTCCAGATCCGGTTGCTATAAGTCAATAACGTCCGAGAAAAATTCGGTTGTCACCAGTCGTTAAAAGCTCCGACGTTAAAAGTTAATGACCGATTTTCAATCCGGTCGTTAAATACCCTTTAGCGACGGCATAAATTTCTGGTCGTTATACATCATTTTTAGCAACAAATTTTTTTCCTCGTTAATGTGTTATCCAGCCGTTAAAAGTCTCAATGCCAACAACTAAATTTGGTCCTTACAAGTGCTTTTAACGACCGAAAGTCCCTTCGTTAATTGTATAATTACATTTAACAGCCAAATTTCCCTTCGCTAATGCCTAATAAACTATTTGAGAAACCTATTATTCAATAGTTACTATGACCACATTCCCTTCGCTACCGGAAAATTTTAATAAATACAATTACAAAAATATATATTTCACTAATAGTAATACTTATTTTATATGCTTTCATACACACACCAGACACATTTAAAAATGAACCAAATGATTGATATTCTTTTTATACAAAGATCTAAGCATCACATTACCAGAAAGAAATTCAAATAGTATAACATCATCACATTACCAGAAAGCAATCCAAATAGTATAACATCATTTTTAACAATTCCTAAAAAGAGAAAAAATAAAATTGCATCATATGTACATAAGACAGTGCTTCAAACCATTCCTAACATAACAAAATTATCTTGTTCTTCAACTTGATGTGCACTTTCTTCTACAATAGGTTCTTCAGACTTTTCTAAGTTTTTGATATGTTAAAGTAAAAAGTTTAAGTCAGTTTGTTACAAAGAATAAACAATTAATGAAGAAGATCAGCTTCATTAAAGACTACATTGATCGCTCTAATGAAATAATACAATCATCAGCGGACATATCAGTAAGCAATATTGTAGCAGAAAAACTGCGCATTATATTTCCGACAGTCATGAACAATGATCAGAAGACTGGTGAGGTTCTAAATCACACATCCTAGTCATACTAAAACCTACACAATAAATTATCGTATCCTAGCAAACACAATCTATATAGAGCTTCATGTAATTTTACACATAAGGAGAAAAAGCGATTGAGATACAAAATGCACATAGAAACTTTTGAGAAAGAGCCAATAATGACTTCAAATAAAGTCTCTATGAAGAACTGATGATTACTTGTTCATATACCAAACTTCCCTTTACAACTCACCTTTTGGTTCTGCTATGAGGTATATTATTTCATCAATTCTCTATTCATTGAGATAGATTATGACAACTCTAGGTGATATTGGGTATGAAGCTTCATTCTTGCTTATAAATTTATGTGTCTCGATGACTATATTTTTATTTAAATTCATAACCTTAATGTAATGGAAAAAAATTCACATGAGCATTGTAACAACTTCATCGCAGAGTATAATATTAATGACATCTAGCACGCATCTGTATGCAACTTCTAGAACATGCCAGATGTATAGAAGCACGCAGTATAACGGATCAACTTTCCAATTAATTATGTGAGAGAGAATTCACTTTTGATAATTATAAGCTCTTTACATTACATGAGTGAAGTCCAAACTAATATCAACCCAAAACTATTTGTATGCTATTTGGTTTCAAAGAATGTTATTTGGTATCATTCTTTGAAAGAAGTTGTAGCGTAAAAATGTTTTACTCGAATTAATACAATGTTTCTACTTCTTCTACATAATATGAACTAGCACTGGTAAGATGAAATAGCTAACTTGGGAGAAGTCACCTTCAACTACCGTTAAAAACCAGATGTTACATTTGTCAAGAACAAAGTCACTATTAAAGCTGTAAAAAATATAAATATTAGTGTTACTTGCTAACTCTATCTCATGACAGGCAATCGAAGGAAAGAGATGAAACAACATCGAAAGCTCATTTTCATGGCACTTACAGTTTTATTTTTCATAAACTGTTTCATCTCAAACAGATAAGAATGGATTTATCTTATTTTACTTATGCATTAATGGAATATTAAAATTCTCAAGACAATAGTTTAGAAAAAATCAAATGCTTGACAATTGGGCGTAACATGGGATCAAATTGCTGGCAGCTTATCCATTTGGGTTGTAGTTAAACAGATTGACAGGATTTGCAAAAACATTTTTACATACTACAAAAAAGATCAACACAAGAGTGACAGAATATTCTCATCATTCTAATTGGTACTGATTATCTCAACTCTCAAGTATATTTATAAACTATTCGGTGTGAATATGTTGGTTTTTTTATAAAAGAAACTAAGGATGAAGCATAGACATCATTCCCAGAAATCATCTTCCTTTATATCTACAGGTCAATATCAAAAACCTCCATTAAGAAAGGTTCCAAGTAATACATACAATAATGGGATTAAAATTAACTCAGTATTAAATGTCCCTCTATCAATGTTTTTTTGGTTTGAGCTCTATTTTTTCCACAGGCAAGGAAAAGTATAATAAATAGTTATGAAACATGGCCTTAAATTTTTCAGTTAAAAAAGGCACTTTGACCAGCCATTCCCAATCACTCTTGTCTACCCCCTTTGGCACATCTCTTAAAGCATCGCGGAATGGCTTATACTTTATGTTCTTGTGCATCGTTCCTCTCCAATTGTTATATAACTTTCTCATATGTTTCAATACATGATCTCATTGATCATTTAATGTTATCACAATCAAATTTTTTCCTATATTATTTCACAAGTATCATTAATAATGAAACCCAAAATTTTCAGATAAATTAGAAAAATAAAATTTTAACCAACCGTGTGTTATCACAGGAGATTTTAAAGCTCATAATGGTTATATGTGTTCTAATTTATAAAGAGGGCATATTCCTTAAAGAAAAAAGTGAAGCGAGCATGAATTGGTATTTGGTTCTATTTGAAAGGCAAAAGAAAGATACTTATGCACAAATATACCTGCAACAGTCAAAATAAGAGGTTAGAAAAACTTGAAGCAGCAAATATGCACGAGTGAATATTAATAATAGAAGAATAAGCGTATGCCACAATTAAAATGAGGAACAAATAGTAAATCAGTTATAAGTGCATCCAGAGAATCTAAGAAAGTGACATGGTTGGGTTTTGTCTTAATTGTTCTGAAAGTAGTTTATTCTAGGACTTGAAACTAATACATCAAAATCTCCAAATATAATGCAAATTTTTTTTGACACCATTACATTATTAGATTAAGTTGAAATATAATAACCAATATGGTAAAACCAGCCATTCAATGCATGATGTAAGCTCACAATATTTCCTTTTCATTTGTGAAGAAGAAATAGAGAAGGCAAATCAAGATAGTAATACTTTAAATTCTTACCGTAACAGCTTGCCATATGTGTTCCAGCTTATATTCTTCGATTCCCGTCCATGAGTGTATGCGCAATGGGCACATATTACGATCACGAACTAATACACCTAAGTGTCTCGTAAATAAGGCATGATGCTTCCCAACAACTCGATTGTAGTAAAAAGTGACTCAACTTTTCTCCGGCTTTGAGTCCTACAACTTTGTTACACCTGTTTTTTCCCTTCACTTTTTTGGCCTTTTCAGATTCATATGGCCCTATAAATCTCAATTAAGTCAAACATATAAAAAAATCAAGTACAATAACAACAACAAAAATTTACAACTTAAGACAACAACATACTTATTTCGCTTCTCTAAGTACCTTGCATCACTTCTTCATCAGGTAACGAAGCATCACATTCCAATATTGGATCAAAACTAGGAGGCCCAAGACTATCCTTCTGAGCTAGCTTATTCTGATTAGAAGCTACTGCATTATAATTTCTATTTTTGCCAATCGAAGTTCTCTATTCAACGTTTACTCTTACTTTTTTGGCCTTTTCATATTCATATGGACCTGTAAATCACAATTAAGTCAAATAAAAAAAAATTAAGTACAATAACAACAACAAAAATAACAACTTAAGAAAATAATATACTTTTTTGGCTTCTCTGAGTGCCTTGCATCACTTCTTCATCGGGGAAAGAAGCATCACATTCAATATTAGATCAAAACCAGGAGGCCCAAGACTATCCTTCTGAGATAGCTTATTCTGATTAGAAGCTACTTCATTATAATTTTTATTTTGCCAATCGAAGTTCTTTGTTCAGCGTTTACTCTTACTTTTTTGGCCTTTTCAAATTCATATGGACCTGTAAATCAAAATTAAGTCTACCCCCTTCTGACTCGGCTAGGATTTCACTTACTTATTAATGACGAATGCAGTTAGTATTTAAATTAATATTGTCCTTTTCATTTAAATGGTATTATGTTTGATATGATCGCAATACTGGTAACATAGAGGTAGATGCATCTATAGTGTTGAACATGTTTCTGTTGTGTTCATTCCTAAAGCGTGTATGTGGATTTAACATATTGCAAATTACTTATCTTTGTTGTTGGAAAGTAAATTTTAAGTATACATCTTCTTAAGGTTACTTGTGAGGTAGCATTCAAGACAATCCTAAGTATACATCTTTTCCTAATCCTGTCATCAAAAATTTCAAAAAAAAGAAAAAATCTCTACATCATCTACATTCAGTTCAGATTCTTGTGTTTAAGGAAAGATATATTCTTAGCATATCCATATTCTGAAAGGCCTCTAAAGAAGTAGAAAGGTCCAAAAGGAATAGATAAGAAAAAGGAAGAGGGAAACAAGGATTGTATACAAATTCAGAGGAGCATGACAAGTAGCATAAAAACCAGGAGATGTCTAACTTAGTAGTCAAACAATGGGATATGGTAATTATGTATCTTAGAAAGAAGCAAGTCCGAGCAAGTACATATATTATACGAAAGCTCGACGTCCAATGAAATAGATTTAGAATCGCCTATGGTCCATTAACCACTTTACAAAGCATTAGATACCTTTACAAAAAATGAAGACACAACTCTCCACTAAAAGCTGGCGACCTTATGTGAAATTAGAACTAGATAAATGCAAATTTTGGCCAACCACTTTGAGTCTAGAGGCCAGGATAGACATGAAGGAAAAAATCAGTTGCATTAGATTGTTATATGAAGCTTAGATACAAAACTATTATACCCTACAGGGACATCTGAGTGACATTACTTGTTGATATAGAGATATGTTTCCTTTAATAAGACCAATATATTATTCATATATGCAATATATATACTCTATTTCTCCCATCCTCTGAAAAAAGAAACACAGATAGTTCAGCCATGCCACATTACTTGAAAACAAGGTAAACCAACCCCCTCCCCTCCCCCCACCCCCCAAAAAAAGGAAGTTAGAAGAAAACAGTAGAAAAGGAGAAATCTTTCTAATAAGGAACAAATAAAACCATACGGGAATGAGCGGCTAAACTAAGAAAAACTAGCAAGAGCATAAGTATATCCTTTTACTATACATAGTATGTTCTCCAAATCGGATCAGTTATGCTATTAAAAAAATCTCCTTTCTTTCAAAATCAAACTCAATCCACATATATAATCTTCTTTACAAGATGAATACACATATTTGACATATAAAATAAAGGCGAGCAAAAATCAATCAAACAAAAAAGAAACTTTTATCAGCAATACTCTTAAAATTTGGATGTAATTATATATTTGAAAGTATGTAACGCTTAGAAGAAATCCAATATTTGATAAGCACAGAGATAATTGATACATAAGGAAAACGCACAGGTTGAATAGAAGTTTACAAATTACCTTGACAAGAAGGAAAATAAAACCCTAGGTTGTAGAGAAAAAAGCCAACTTTGTGATTCTTTGCAGATATTTGATCGCTCAAAGCTAGCTATGTGCGTGCATTCTTGTAACTGCTGTTTGTCTTGTTCTCCATTGATAAAAAAGAGAGAAGTTATCTTGTTCTCAATTTTGATAAAACAGAGAGAAGGGTTTTATTTAGGAGGGGTAGTCACGAAGTTGAGGGTTATGGGCTTATTATAGATTGGGTAAAAAAAAAGAGGGAAAAATTGGCGCCTATTTATTATTTGTCTTATTGCTTATAATATATTTTAACGTCCGTATTATCTTAATTTTTAAGGACCGGAAATCATCCCTTTGTAAATATAAACAAAAAATTAGACTCTAACAACCGAAAAAAAATTTGGTCGTTATAAAGACACTTTTAACGACCGGATTCATGTCCCTTCGTTAAAATTTTGTCGTTAAAAGTCAATATTCTTGTAGTGGAAAGTTGAATTTTTAGGAAGTTTGACCGGAAGTGGACTTTTTGATATCGGGGTCAGATTCTGATTCTGGAAGCGGGAGTAGGTCCGTAATGTCGAATATGACTTGTGTGCAAAATTTGAGGTCAATTGGACGTGGTTTGATAGGTTTCGGTATCGGTTGTAGAAGTTTCAAGCTCATTAAGTTTGGATTAGAGAGTGATTCGTGTTTTTGTTGTTGTTTGATGTGACTTGAGGGCTCGACTAAGTTTGTATGATTTCTTGGGACTTGATGGTATGTTTGGTTGATGTCCTGGGGGCCTCAGGTGAGTTTCAGGTGGTTAATGGATCATTTTTGGACCTAGGTTGTTGGCTGATAACTGTTGCTGTGTTTCTTCTGGTTTCCTCTTACGCGTTCGCGAGTAGAGCCTCGCGTTCGCAAAGGGTGTCTGTGAGCTAGGAAGGTTTTTTTCTTCGCATTCGCGAAGAAGAAAACGCGAATGTGAAGGTATGTACTATGTGTGCATCGTGAACGCGGGAGAGGTGTCGTGTTCGCGAAGAGGAGTTGAGGCAGCTGGGGACCACAACCTTTTGGTCTATGTGTTCACAAAGTGAGGGGCAGCGAAGCATCGCGTTCGAGGTTGGTTGGACGCGTTCCCGAAGAAGGTTCTGGGTGGAAAAATTATTTGTTTTATGCAAACGCGAGAGAAAGGCCGTGTTCGCGATGGGAGAATATCTGGGCAGCAGTGTTAAAGTTCAAGAACGAGAGTTTGAACCCATTTCTCATATTTTGAGCCAGAGACCTCGGATTTGGGTGATTCTTGAAGGGATTTTCAAGGATTTGATTGGGGTAAGTGATTCTTACTTGGTTTTGGTCAAATCACATATTTATGTCCTTAATCCCATCATTTAATTTGTGATTTAGGGTGAAAAATTGGGGAAAATGAGGAAGAGCTCTTGGAGTTTGATTTTTGGGGTTTTGAATGGGATTTTGTTATCAATTTTGAGTAAATTATGTATGGTTAGACTCGTGAGTGAATGGTTGTTCATATTTTGTGACTTTTGGCTGATTCCGATGCGTGGGTCCGGAGAGGCTTCTTTGGGTGATTTTCTAATTTCTTGTTAAATTCTTGATTTCATTAATTAGCTTAATCTATTTGTAGTTGTGTTTATGATATGTAATTGTATTTGGAAATATTTGGGCCACTCAGAGTCGGATAATCGAGGAAAAGGCATTAATACGCATTGATTTGAGCTTGGTTCGAGGTAAGTGGCTTGCCTAACCTTGTGTGAGGGAAATCCCGTTAGGATTTGGTACTGTTGTAATATGTGAGCGCTATGTATGCGACGTGACGAGTGCGTACACATGCTATTTGTTGTAAAACCTAATTTTTATTCAGTAGTAACCTGTTTTCATCTTAATTGAGTTATACACACATGTGTAGTTATCATGTTTACTCCAATATAGCATGTCTACGTACTTTAAATGCTTATTTGAACTCTGTGCAACATGCCTAGTTATTTTCCTATTTTCCTTGATCTTTATCAGTCTTAACTGTAGAACTCTTGCTGTTAACTGTTGTATTTATCGTTTTGACCTGTGTGTTTACTTTTGAGACTACGAGGCGGTACCTCGGAAGATCTCCCTTCACATTTACTTTTGAAACTACGAGGCAGTACCTCAAGAGTTCTCCCTGTATATTTACTTTTGAGACTACGAGGCGGTCCCTCGGGAGTTCTCCCTGCACATTTACTTTTGATATTACGAGACGGTACCTCGGGAATTCTTCCTGCATATTTACCTTTGAGACTACGAGGCTGTACCTCGGGAGATCTCTTTGCATATTTACTTTGGGACTTCGAGATGGTATCTCGGGAGATCCCATGCTATTTATCCTTGTGTACTATACTGCTATTTTTGTTGTGTCTTCCTTTTGTTAAATTCCAGTCTCTTATTATAATGTACATTCCCCTGATTTATTTATTATGTACCAATGGGCCTGACCTGACATCGTCACTACTCGACCGAGGTTAGGCTTGGCACGTATTGGGTACCGTTGTGGTGTACACATGCTACTCTTCTGTTCATGTTTTTTGTGCAGATCCAGATTCTCATTATCAGCCATATCATCAGTGAGCAGTGACAACTTGGAGACTTCAAGGTATATCTGTCGCGTCCGCAGACCTCGGAGTCCACCTCTATTCTCCTTTATGTCGATTACCTTCTGTATTTCTTTTATTAGACTCTAGTGTATAGAGATACTACTTCCCTTTGTAGCTTGTGACTCATGATGTTTTGGGTTTTGGGAAAGCTATGTATTTTCTAGAGTATTGGTTATTGTACATGCCGAGCGGCATTGTTACCAGTTATTCAGTTTCTATTGCAGTTAGTTGCTAGGTTTTACTTTTATTTTTGTTATTTTTCGAAAATTGTTAGGCTTACCTAGTCGTAGGGATTAGGTGTTGTCGCGACGTTTTACAGAGAGAGTTTTGGGTCGTGACAGATCTTGCTTTTCCAAGTGTTTGGCAAGATCCTAGTAAGTATCTTCTCAACCTTCTCTTCTTCAGGGATAATCCTCCCAAGAGATTTTAGTTCATTTGTCATTGTAGTGAAACTTGTGTACATTTTTTGAATGGTTTTCCCATCCTTCATCACGAATTTCTCATATTGAGAATACAATAGATTCCTTTGGATTTCTTTAACAGAGTCATTCCTTCATGGGCCACTTACAGTGTGTCCCAAATTTTCTTAGCAGTGGAACAACCTTGGATTTAGGTTGTGACAAGTTGGTATCAGAGTTCTAGGTTCATAGGTGTCGTGAGTCACAATCCAGTTTATTAGAGTCTCGCAGATCGGTATGGAGACGTCTGTACTTATCTTCGGGGGGCTATGAAGCTGTTAGCAAAAAAATTACACTTTTTTATTCCTTATCATGTGAAAATTTGTTGACTTCAAAATTCTAAACTTCTGTATTCTATTCTCTCACAGATGGTGAGGACCCGTACAGGCGGATCTGATGACCAAGCACCCGCCCCCTGCTAGATTCGTGAGAGGTAGAGGTCGGGGTAGAGGCTAAGGACATCCACACGGTGTAGCCATAGCACCCGCCTGAGGTGCTACAGAGGAGCCCCCAGTAGCTCCATCTAAAGGGCAGGCACCTGAGGTGCCTGTTGCTGCACCAGTCCTCCAGGAGACTCTAGCCCAGTTTCTGAGCTAGTTCAGCACCTTAGCTCAGGCTGGATTAATTCCACTTGCTCCTGCCACATCTCAAGTCGGGGAAGTAGAACAGACTCCCGCAGCCTATACCTTAGAGTAGCGGGTTCAGGTCGACCAGGTTCCAGAGATTATACCGATGCAGCCGGTAGCTTCGGTTCAGCCCGAGGCTAGTACAACAATTTCTGAGGTGGAGTAGCTCAGACTTGAGAGGCACAAGAAGTACCACCCTTCTACCTTCAGTGGATTGGCGACAGATGATGCCCAGGGTTTTCTGGATGAGTGTCACCGTATGCTCCGTACTATGGGTGTAGCGGAGTTGAGTGGGGTTTCTTTTACTACATTCCAGCTTAGAGTAGTAGCCTATTAGTGGTGGCTTTCTTTTCAGTTGGCTTGTCCAAACGAGGTAGCTTCACTCATATGGACTCAGTTCTCGGACATATTTTTTAAGGAGTATGTTCCTCAGAGTCTCAGGGACGCATGGCGCGCAAAGTTTGAGCAGTTTCACCAGGGTGCTATGACTGTGTCAGAGTATGCAGTTCGCTTCAATGATTTGTCCTGACATGCATCGGTCTTGGTTGCCACAGTTCGAAAGAGGGTTCATAGGTTTATTGAGAGACTCCACTACAGTATCAAGATTAGCATGCACCGGGAGTTGGAGATAGATATTTCTTACCAATAGGTTGTGATTATTGCTAGGAGATTGGAGGGTATGCTTGCTCGGGATAGAAAGGAGAGGGAGGCCAAGAGGTCTCGAGAGTATGGAACTTATAGTGCTACTCGTGCCCCAGCTGCAGTTCTCCATGGTAGGGGTTATGTGAGTCGCCCCATTCACTCAGCTCTTCTAGCCGCCAGTGGTATTTCGGCTCCTTCTAGGCTCTAGAAGCCTTATTATGCACCGCCAGTATCTAATGTACCTCCTGAACGGGGTGCTTTTAGCGGCCTATCCAGCAGACCTGGCCCGAGCCAGTCACAGTAGCTACGCCCTCCAACGGCTTGTTTTGAGTGTGGCGACACTCTCCATATGGTGAGGGATTGCCCAGACTTAGGAGGGGTGAACCTCCACAGACTTCTCAGCCAACGCGTGCTCCACCGGGTCCTCAAGCTATGATTACAGCACTAGCAACTGCCCCACCTGCTCAGCCAGCTCGAGGTGGAGGTCGGGTAGGTCGAGGTCGCCCTAAAAGAGGAGGCCAGGAAAGATATTATGCTCTTCTTGCTCGTACAGAGGCAGTTGCTTCCTAATTTGTCATTACAAGTAATGTTTAGGTTTGTCATAGATATGTGTTGGTCTTATTTGATCCAAGATCTACTTATTCCTATGATTCCTCTTATTTTGCCCCATATTTGGGCGTATCTTGTGATTCTTTGAGTTCTCCTATTTATGTGTCTACACCTGTGGGAGATTCTTTTGTTATGGACCGTGTGTTTCGGTCGTGTTTGGTTGTTCTTAGTGGTTTTGAGACCAAAGCCAATTTATTATTGCTCAGCATGGTAGACTTTGATATTATTTTGGGCATGGACTGATTGTCGCCCCATTATACTATTCTTGATTGTCACGCTAAGACTGTGACGCTGGCTATGCCAGGATTACCGCAATTAGAGTGGATAGGTACCTTAGAGTATACTCCCAGCATAGTTATTTTATTTATTAAAGCTCAACAAATGATTGATAAGGGGTGTGATACGTATCTAGCTTATGTGAGAGATGTCAGTATTGATACCCCTACAATTGAGTCAGTTCTAGTGGTGAGGGACTTTCCTGATGTATTTCCAACCGATCTTCCGAGTATGTGCCCGACATAGATATTTATTTTGGCATTGATTTTTTGTCGGGCACTCAGCCCATCTCTATTCCTCCATATCGTATGGCTCATCTTGATTTGAAGGAGAAGTTACAGGAGTTGCTTGATCAGGGCTTCATTCTACCCAGTGTGTTGCCTTGGGGTGCTTCTATTTATTTTTTTGAAGAAGAAGGATGGTTCTATGCGTATGTGCATTAATTATCGCCAGTTGAACAAAGTTACAATGAAGAACATGTACACATTGCCTTGTATTGATGACTTATTTGATCAGTTACATGTTTCCAGGGTGTTTCTAAGATTGACTTACGTTCAGACTATCATTAGTTGAAGATTCGGGAGCCAGATATCCCGAATACTGCTTTCAGAACTCGGTATGGTCACTATGAGTTCCTTGTGATGTCTTTCGGGCTGACCAATGCACCAACAACTTTTATGCACTTGATGCACAGTGTGTTCCGGCCCTATCTTGGCTCATTCGTCATTGTGTTTATTGACGATATTCTGGTGTACTCCCATACTCGGGAGGATCATGAGCAACACCTGAGGACTGTACTTCAGACCTTGAGAGAAAAGAAGTTATATGTAAAAATTTTAAAGTGTGAGTTTTGGCTAGACACAGTGGCATTCTTGGGTCATGTAGTATCGAGTGATGGGATGAAGGTGGATCTGAAGAAGGTGGAAGCAGTGCAGAGTTGGCCTAGATTGTCCTCAACTACGGAGATCCGAAGTTTTCTTGGTTTGGCGGGGTATTACCGTTGATTTGTAGAGGATTTCTCATCTATTGCAGCACCTATGACCAGGCTGGCCTATAAGGGTTCTCCATTCAGGTGGACAGAGGAGTGTCAGGAGATCTTTCAGAAGCTCAAGAAAGCTTTGACCACATCCCCAGTATGGGTATTGCCTATAAGTTCCGGGTCTTATACTGTATATTATGATGCATCGCGGATTGGTCTCAGTGCGGTATTGATGCATGACGATAAGGTGATTGCCTACGCGTCCAGAGAGCTGAAGGTTCATGAAAAGAACTATCATGTCAACGACCTTGAGTTAACATCTATTGTTCATGCCTTGAAGATTTGGCGGCACTATTTGTATGGTGTCCCTTGTGAGATTTACACCGATCACTAGAGTTTGCAACATTTGTTCAAGCAGAAGGATCTTAACTTGCGTCAACGGAGGTGGTTGGAGCTTCTTAAGGATTATGATATCACCATTTTGTACCATCCCGGGAAGGCCAATGTGGTGGCCGATGGTTTGAGTCGCAGGGCGGAGAGTTTGGGGATCTTAGCATATCTACCAACAGCGGAGAGGCCATTGGCGTTTGATATTGAGGCCTTATCTAGCCAGTTTGTTAGATTGGATATCTCTAAGCCGAGTCCAGTAATGGCTTGTATGTTCTCTCGGGCTTCTCTTTATGATCCTATCAGGAAGCGTTAGTATGATGACCCCCATCTTCTTGTCCTTAAGGACACAATCTAGCACGATGATGCTAAGGAGTTCACTATTGGGGATGATGGTGCATTGAGGATGTAGGTCAGGTTATGTGTGCCCAATGTAGATGGTTTGCGTGAGTTGATTCTCCAGGAGGCTCACAATTCGCGATAGTCCATTTATCCGGGTGCCGCGAGGATGTATCAGGACTTGAGGCAGCATTACTGGTGGAAGAGAATGAAGAAGGACATAGTAGAGTATGTATCTCGGTGTTTAAATTTCCAGTAGGTAAAATATGAGCATCAGCGGACAGGTGGATTACTTCATAAGTTAGAGATTTCGGAATGGAAATGGGAGCGGATCACTATGGATTTCGTTGTTGGGCTTCCACGAACTCAGCGGAAGTTTGATGCAGTTTCACTGATTTTGGATAGCCCGACCAAGTCAGCTCATTTCATTCCTTTGATGACTACCTATTCTTCTGAGCAGCTGGATCGAGTTTATATTTGCGACATCGTCAGGCTTCATGGTGTACCAGTATCCACCATCTTTCACCAGGGTACGCAGTTTACATCACGGTTCTAGAGGGCCGTACAACATGAGTTGGGTACTCGAGTGGAGTTGAGCACAACATTTCACCCTCAGACGGGCAGATAGTCCGAATGCACTATTAAGATATTAGAGTATATGATTTGTGCATGTGTGATGGAGTTTGGAGGTTCGTGGATCAGTTCTTGCCGCTTGCGGAGTTTGCCTACAACAACAGTTATCAGTCGAGCATCCTAATGGCACAGTATGAAGCTCTATATGGCAGGCGGTGTCGGTCTCCAGTAGGTTGGTTCGAGCCGGGCGAGGCTAGGTTATCGGGTACAAACTTGGTTCAGGATGCTCTGGAGAAGGTTAAAGTGATTCAGGATCAACTTCGCACAGCCCAGTCCAGATAGAAGAGTTATGCATATCGGAAGGTTCGCAATGTTGCATTCATGGTTGGAGAATGGGTCCTGCTCCGTGTGTCACCAATGAAGGGTGTTATGAGGTTCCGAAAGAAGGGAAAGTTGAGCCCAAGGTTTATCGGCCCATTCGAGGTGTTGCGGCGTGTTGTGGAGGTTTCTTAAGAGATTTACTTGCCTCCCAGTCTAGTAGGATTTCATCCACTGTTCCATGTTTCCATGCTCTGAAAGTATCACTATGATCCGTCTCATGTGTTGGATTTAAGCTCAGTCGAGTTGGACAGTGATTTGTCTTATGTTGAGGAGCCGGTGGCTATTTTGGACATGTAAGTTTAAAAGCTGAGGTCAAAGAACATTGCTTCCGTGAAGGTTCAGTGGAGAGGTCAGTCGGTCAAGGAGGCAACTTGGGAGACCGAGCATGATATGCACAGTCGTTATCCTCATCTATTCACCACTTCAAGTATGTCTCAATAATCGTTCGAGGATGAACTATTGTTTTAAGAGGGGAGAATGTAACGACCCGCTGGTAGTTTTGAGAGTTATAGCCCCGATTCCCTCTTTACTGCTTCCCCATATATTTTTCTGCTTATGTGACTTGTCGGGAGGTTTTGTTCGTGGTTTCAGAGTATTTTGGGACACTTAGTCCTTAAAATGGAAGCTTAGGTTCTAAGATTTCGACCGTAGTTGGAACTATGTGAAGACGACTTCAGAATGGAGTTTCGTCGGTTATGTTAGCTCCGTGGGGTGATTTTGGACTAAGGAGCGTGTCCAGATTGTGTTTTGGAGGTCTGTAGCTAAATTAGGCTTGAAATGGCGAAAGTTAAATTTTTGGGAAGTTTGACCGGAAGTGGACTTTTTGATATCGGAGCCGGGTTCCGATTTCGGAAGTAGGAGTAGGTCCGTAATGTCGAATATGACTTGTGTGCAAAATTTGAGGTCAATCGGACGTGGTTTAATAGGTTTCGGCATCTGTTGCAAAAGTTTGAAGTTTCAAGTTCATTAAGTTTGGATCAGAGGGTGATTCGTGTTTTTGTTGTTGTTTGATGTGATTTGAAGGCTTGACTAAGTTTGTATGATATTTTTGGACTTGATGGCATATTTGGTTGAGGTTACGGGGGCCTCGGGAGAGTTTCGGGTTATTTGCATATCAGTTTTGGACCTAGGTTGTTGGCTAATAACTGCTCATGTGTTTCTTCTGGTTTCCTCTTATGCGTTCGCGAGTGGAGTCTCTCATTCGCGAAGGGTATCTGTGTGCTGGAAGGTTTTGTTTTTCGCGATTGCAAAGAAGAGAACGCGAACGCGAACGCGAACGCGAACGCGAACGAAGAGATATGGATCATGTGTGCATCGCGAACGCGGGAAATTGTCACGTTCGCGAAGAGGAGTTGAGACAGCTAGGGACCCCAACCTTTTGGTTTATGTGTTTGCGAAAGGGCAGTCGCGTTTGCGAAGTGAGGGGCAGCGAAGCATCAAATCCAAGGTTGGTTGAACGCGTTCACGAAGAAGGTTTTGGGCGGCAGAATTATTTGTGCTATGTGAACGCGAGGTAAAGGACGCGTTCACGATGAAGGAATATCTAGGCAGCAGTGTTAAAGTTTAAGAAGGAGGGTTTGAACCCATTTCTCATATTTTGAGCTAGAGATCTCGGATTTGGCCGATTCTTGAAGGAATTTTCAAGGAGTTGATTGGGGTAAGTGATTCTTACTTGGTTTTGTCCAAATCCCGTGTTTATGTATTTGATACCATCATCTAATTTGTGATTTGGGGTGGAAAATAGGGGAAAATGAGGAAGAGTTCTTGGAGTAGATTTTTGGGGTTTTAAATGGGGTTTTATTATCAGATTTGAGTAAATTTAGTATGGTTAGACTCTAAAGTGAATGGGTGTTCATACTTTATGACTTTTACCCGATTCCGAGACGTGGGCCCAGGGAGGCTTTTTTTGGTGATTTTCATATTTCTTGTTAAAGTCTTAATTTCATTAATTAGCTTAGTCTATTGTAGTTGTATTTATGATATGTAATAATGTTTGGCTAGATTTGGGCCATTCAGAGTCGGATAATCGAGGAAACGGCATTCTTACGTATTGATTTGAGACTGTTTCGAGGTAAGTGTCTTGCCTAACCTTTTTTTGGAGAAATCCATTTAGAATTTGGTATTGTTGTGATATGTGAGTGTCGTGTACGCGAGGTGACGAGTGCGTACACGGGCTATTTGTTGTAAAATTTGATTTTTACTGAGTAGTAACCTATTTTCATCTTAATTGAGTTATACCCACATGTGTAGTTATCATGTCTAGTCTAATATAGCATGTTTATGTACTTTAACTGCTTATTTGAGCTCTGTGCAGCATTGCTAGTTGTTTTCCTGTTTTTCCTTGATCTTTATCAATCTTAACTATAGAACTCTTGCTGTTAACTGTTGTATTTATCTGTTTGACCCGTGTGTTTACTTTTGAGACTACGAGGAGGTACCTCGGTAGTTCTCACTACACATTTACTTTTGAGACTACGAGGCGGTACCTCGAGAGTTCTCCCTGTATATTTACTTTTGGGACTACGAAGCGGTCCCTCGGGAGTTCTCCCTCCACATTTACTTTTGAGACTACGCGGCGGTACCTTGGGAGTTCTCCCTGTATATTTACTTTTGAGACCACAAGGCGGTACCTCGGGAGTTCTCCGTGCATATTTAATTTTGAGACTACGAGGCGGTACCTCAAGAGTTCTCCCTGTATATTTTCCTTTGAGACTACGAGGCGATCCCTCGGGAGTTCCCCCTGCACATTTACTTTTGTGACTACGAGGCGGTACCTCGGGATTTCTCCCTGTATATTTACTTTTGAGACTACGAGATGGTACCTCAGGATTTCTCCATGTATATTTACTATTGAGACTACGAGGTGGTGCCTCGGAAGATCTCTTTGCATATTTACTTTGGGACTATGAGACGGTATCTCGGGAGATCCCCATCTGTTTATCCCTGTGTACTGTACTACTGTTTTTGTTGTGCCTTCCTTTTGTTAAATTCCAGTATCTTATTATACTGTAAATTCTCCTGATTAATTTGTTATATACCAGTGGCCCTGACCTGACCTCGTCACTATTCGATCGAGGTTAGGCTTGTCACTTACTAGGTACTGTTGTGGTGTACTCATGCTACTCTTCTGCATATATTTTGTGTGTAGATCCAAGTGCTCATTATCATTCACGTCATCAGCGAGCAGTGACATCTTGGAGACTTCAAGGTATATTGTCCGCGTCCGCAGACCTCAGAGTCCCCCTCTATTCTCCCCTATGTCAATTACCTTCTTTATTTCTTTTATTAGACTATGGTGTATAGAGATACTACTTCCTTCTGTAGCTTGTGACTCATGAGCTTCCGAGTTTTGGGAAAACTGTGTATTTTCTAGAGTATTTGTTATTGTACATGCCGAGCGACATTGTTACCAGTTATTCAGTTATCTATTACAGTTAGTTGTTAAGTTTTACTTTTATTTTTCATAAATTGTTAGGCTTACCTAGTCGTAGGGACTAGGTGCCGTGACGACGTTTTACAGAGGGAGTTTTGGGTCGTGACAAATCTTCATTTTTCAAGTGTTTGGCAAGACCCTAGTAAGTATCTTCTCAACCCTATCCTCTTTAGGGATAATGCTTCCAAGAGATTTTAGTTCATTTGTCATTGTAGTGAACCTTGTGTACATCTCCTGAATGGTTTTCCCATCCTTCATAACAAAGTTCTCATACTAAGAATACAGTAGAGTTCCTCTAGATCTCTTTAACTGAGTCGTTTCTTCATGGGCCACCTGCAGTGTGTCCCAAATTTGCTTAGCAGTGGAACAACCTTGGATTCTGTTGTACTCATCTGGACCAAGCCCACAAACAAGCTATTTTTTTCCTTTAGCATTCTTCTCCCACTTCTTCAGGTCCTTAACATTGTAATCCGCTTTTATTTTTGGCACATCTACTCCTTCAGCATTTTTCTTCAAGGTTGGAAGTGGACCATCAGTGACAATGTCCCATAGCTCATAGTCTTCTCCTTGAATAGGATCTCTCCTTCTGTTTTTCCACCAAGAGTAGTACTCGCCATTAAAGAATGGTGGGCTAATAGTGGATTGCCCTTCCCAACTTCCTGGTGGTGCACTTATCTTGATCTTCTCCTAAGGTGTTAGCCTCTTCAAGGATAACCCGCTATGATACCAATTGAAGTTTATACTTCAATGCCACACAAGAGCGGGAGGTGATTTGTGTGGTGTCCAATTTTTTGCGTGCATAGATTATAGAAGGACCTGGTTCTTCTATATGTTTCTTATATCATTGTTGTGGAATAATAAATGCAGAAAGTAAAGAACACAAGTATTTTTATGTAGAAAACACCTGACTCAAAAGGTGAAAAAACCACGACCCACTACCCAGTAGGATTTTTTCCAACACTTCACCAAATCACTGAGCTAAAAACAATATTTACAAAACTTTTTGTAAACCTAAGAATTGCCCCTAACCCTTTGTGGCAACCAACATCAGACTGTTGCGACAATTTCAAGTTAACTCTAACTTGAATACTACACTCAAAGTACCTAGTACAAATGCTTCTAAGGAAAGCTGAAAGGTACAACTCAAAAGCCCTACTACAATTGAACTAGAATAAAAGACAGACACTTGGAACTGGTTCTTCTATCTGGTTCATGTAGCTTCAGGTTCGCACACTTGAATCACACAGGAATTGCTTGCAAAATACCTTGTTGTTTTGCTCTCAACTCTCATTTAACTTCAGCATTTGTGCGTGCCTGTAAAATGAGAACATCCGGCAATATATAGAGTTAGTAGAATAGGAAATAACTAGAGTTCTAATACTCTACTCTTCCTTGATGGAAGAGTTCTTGTTATCTTCAACTTCTAACTCCTCCCTTATCTAGGATAGAGTTTTCTTCGAGTAAGAAGTCATTTTCCTTATCAATTACGCAATATTTTTGTTCAGGAGATATCAGATATAATCACTTAAGCTTATCTCCTTCACATGCATGCCTTGTGCTCGAATCTGCCCGTGTCTGTGTACACTGTGTATGCACCTGGTTCATGCTTCAGTTCCTCTGTCAATCATCAAAACAAACTTACTTAGGCCAACATGTTCTATATAATAACACTTCGCTATAATAACCAAAAAAATAGAATGTACCCATTTGCATAACTCAGAGCACAAAAAAGTTAACAGGGCCCAACTCCAGAAGTGAAATCTAATTAACAACCTGCTCCTATGGAAGCTCGTATGTAATCCTGAAGTTGATTGTTATTAGAACAGCCAGTTTCTTTCCCAAACATAAAAGGTTAAAATAAGAGCCTGTGATTTCCAAGTGTCGACAAGCTCAAAATCATGGTATATTAAGCGTAATATGAACAGAATAACTGATCATCTTCAGACTGCTCTTTCTTTTCCTCAAATGTTAATACCAAGTTCAGGTCCTGAGCTTTTCGCAATATCAAGGCAAGAAAATGCTGCACTTATAATTTCGTTTCTTGCTCCTAACATAATATATCTGCATACATCATTTTAGCTTTATTGGTCAATAGACATTTACAAAGTACATTGTTGGGGCCGGTTATATCATATCGCTCAATTTAAGCTCATCTTACTCCGACAACATATCTAAAACTTAAATAATTAAAAATTCTAGGAGTGCAATTACATATAAGTTCTACTACTCGTTCGAATACTGCGACTTCAGAAACTCTAACTCGAGCTGCAAAGCACAGTTTTTCTTCTTCTCATTCTCCAGTTCATTTCTCAGCTTATCAATCACCTCAATCAAATGATCTTTCCTATTCACTTCCACACTGTGGTGCTCCCCATGGAAAATACTTATCAAATTCATTACATTTTCTCTTTGATCATCCAAACTCTTCTTTAAAAACAATAAGCTAGCCAACATTATTTCCCTATTAACACTCCCACCTCCACTTTCAGGATGAATTTTTCTATCTCCACCACAAACGATAGCACCTTCTACCTCAGACGATTGGCGCGAACCTCCTGGTGAACTTATAGTCGATGTATCAGAACCCAATTCCTTTTCTTGAATGATGATTTCAGTTTCATCAACATCTTCATTATCTTGTTTTAGGCTAATTTGTTGGTCTTTTTGGACCGGGAAAACTGGAACAAGTTCAAATCCTTGTACATTAAAATTCCATCCACTGATCCTTCTTTGTTTAGAAATTTCTCCCTGTACTGGATCCTCCTCATTTTCATCATCAGATTTCTTTAAAGACAATTGTCTTTGAATCTTTGATTGTCTGAATCTCTGTTCCACACTCGGCAACCCCTGCAAAATATGCTTAACCAAAAAATCAGGACCTTTATTACTGCTTTTAAAGAAAGGATGTTTCAACAATTTTTCTGCTGATGGCCTTTTAGATGGATCTTGATCAAGGCACAACCCTACCATATCCTTAAAAGATTTGGAAAATTTCTTGTAATTCTTGTTGTTTCTTGTTTTCTCATAATCAGAAAACCGAAATTTCTTTGTGATTTTCATGAACAAGGATTTTGAAGGAGGAAGATGAGATAGAGGAGGCCGTCCATGTGCTAATTCCAAAGCAGTAATACCAAAAGACCAAATATCAGCCTTGAAACTATACCCTGTATGTGAATGTATCACTTCAGGGGCCATCCAATAAGGTGTTCCAGCTACGTCAGTAAACATTAAACACGAAGAAGACGACGAATACGACGATCCATAAGCTGAAATTGGTTCATAAATTGATGCAGAGACTCCAAAATCCGCTAGCTTTATAGTTCCATCAGAATCAATCAGTATGTTCCCTGCTTTAATATCGCGGTGAAGATGGCCTTGATTATGAAGATACGCCAATGCATTGAGTGTTTCTTTTAGGACTATCGCGATACATGGCTCGGATAAACCATCAGGAAATGCAGAAGAAATTATGGATTGCAAAGAACCAGCAGACATAAAAGGCATGATTACCCAAATATAATGATCAACAGTAAAAGAACAGTGTGCTTTAAGGATATTTGGATGAGAAAGAAGGGACATGGTTTTAGCTTCACGTCTAATGTTCTCAAGATCAGCTCTTGATTGATCAAGATCAATGGCTTTGATTGCTACAGCAGAGGAGTTCATTGGTAGACAAATGGCCTTGTATACAATCGCACTAGCACCTTTACCAATCTCATCAAGAATTGTATAGCATGTTGAGTCTAAAGGATACTGAATTTTCTTGTGCCCTTCTTGATCATGTTCTTCTTGATTGTAAGCCATGAACGTTAGGTTTTGAGAAATGGGTGTTTTTTTTTGTTTTTTTGTTTTAACTTGTTGGAAAGAAAGACATAAGTATGGCAAATTTATGAATGGAGTTTTCACAGGAAGATGAAAGAAAGTGTAAAAAGAAAACAATACAGAGAAGATTGAAGTGGTTTTCCTGTGAAAGATTGAAAAAAAGGAGGTTTGTCCAGAGCGGTGACGTATTTATTTCATTACTTTTATAGTTTTATAATAAAGTGTGAGCATGTGAATTTTCAACTACCTTTCTCTCGAGTTTGAGGCATAGCATTACGTGTTATGAATCTTATAGCTTCATTAATCATTACCATTCGATTGGGTAGGATCTCTATCTTTCAAAATTTCATGTTATGAACGCAAGTGTTATCATACCTAAATTGCAATGGCCAATTGGTTATAAGAGAGAATTGTCAGAATCCACAACTTGGTCTAGTAATTCTAAGCAGGGGTTTTTAACTTCCTATGCCACATTAAATTATTTAGCCTTTCTAATCAAGTTTTAACTTCATCGGCATATACAATTTACCAATTATATACAAATTAGTATTAATGAGTATCCCTTTATATTACGAATTGAAAAGGGAATCAGTTATTTCCCCATCCCTACTCTCTCTCTCTCTCTCTCTTTCTCCGTCTCTCCATCTCTCTTTCCCCAATTTTTCTTCCTTCATTTTTCTCTTCTTTTTATCCTCTTTTTTTATCAATAAATTTCAATTGTTTTAATATAGAGTTTTAACTTAGCAATTTCCTTTCATGATGCACAATTGGTGTTCGAATTTAAATTGTCAATAAATAAATTTTGAAGATATTTGATTCTCCACCATTGACCGCCATTAAAAAATTTCAAAGCTTCGAATGCGAATTTGGAGTTTGGAATTCAAATTTGGATTTTTAAACATTGTAGCTATTCTCGAATGGGAATGGCCATGGAAATGAACTAAGAAAACAGAGAAAAACAGGAAGATAAAATTGATTTCTCATTCAACATAACTGAACAAAACAGGGAAAACACGGTATTAAACAACTAGTAGCCTAACAAAATGGACACGTGTCGACCAACAAAAGTGGACATTTTTAGGTACTAAAATGCAAATAACAACTGAACTCAATTAACATAAAATAAAATAAGGACACCACATAATAAAACCAAAAATGTTTCGTAAAAACCCCTAAACTTAGTCTATTCGTAATAATCCATCCCCGTTAAAATAAACTTGTCCTCAAGGTTGGAGATATGGAACTGGTGAAGCCAAAAAACCCAAACCAAGTCATTGAAAATTCCAAAAACAACAATTAAAATACCATGGATGGCAGCAAAAATGAGTCTGATAAGATTGTAACTAGCATCAACAGCCTTGGTGAGCTTCCCACCCGTAGATATGACAGAATAATACATAGAAGAGTAAGTTACCATTCCACCAATTAGAGTAGAGATAACTAGGAATTTTTACCTATTATTTATTCTCGTTTTCTCAGGTTTTAAGGCAGAATTGCATTAAGATACTCTCGAAATTTGATGCAAGTTGTTTAAATTGCAGGATTTGAGTTGAATTGAAGATGTTGACTAAAAAATAACTCAAAGAGGAGCAGAACTTGCACTGGCCCAAAACCCAGTAAAAGCGCGGAGAGAGCCAATATTCCGCTGTAGCGGAATTCCATCCGCCACCCCGGTTAAAAGTCCAAAAGACTCTACTTTTGAGACCCAGCTGAGCCGCCGTCCACGCTAATATCCCGCTGCAGCGGTTGTCACTTCGCTACAGCGGAATTCCATCCGCTGTCCAGGTACAAATTCCAGAAGACTCTGCTTTTGAGACCCAGCTGAGCCGCTGCCCACGCAAAAATTTTGCTGCAGCGTTGTCCTCACCGATGCAGCGTTCAAATATCTGCTGGGAGAGGATTCCTGAGATCAGAGACTTGCCAACCTGAAGTTATTCATAATAGCGTAGTCAGCGGTATTATTACGCTGACGCGCTTTTAGGAATCGCTATCACGCTGTAAAATTTCGCTGGGGGCGGAATAGAGATGCTGAAAGTACCCAGGTTGTTATTCCGCTGCAGCGGAAGCTAATCCGCTGGAGCGCATAGAATTTCGCCGGAAGCGAAATCTCCGTAGGGGCAATTTTGTCCAGTATTTTTAGCCTAGTATAAATACAACTTTTTCTCATTTTTAGGGCATCAGACAAGAGAGTGAGATCGTGAATAGTGTTTTTATTCTGTTTTGAGTAATTTTAGCTTAGATTCTACCATACTTCTTAGATTTTCTTCTTGTAATCAACATTTATGGGTTTAATTTCATCATCTATATTAATTTCTTGCATGATAATGAGTAACTAGACCTTCAAGCTAGGGTTGTGACCCAACCCTAGTGTGGGTAACTAATGGGTCTTCTATTTTAGGATGAATTTGTGATTGGGTGTATGACTTTTAATCTATTTCATACTTCATTGATTGAATTAGTGGTTGCAAACACTAATTTATGCCTTTCTGACTAGGGTTATTCTTGAGGGAGATGACCCAAGTCTAGGTAAATAGGATAACAAGGTATTGGGGTAAACTCACGAGAGTGATAGCCCCAATAAAAGGGTAGAAACTAGAGATAGTGATACCCGACTTGAGCCATTTCATTTGATTTGTTGGAACACCTAATTGGGCTTGAGAAAGACAATTCGGAAAAAGTCACCCAAATTATCGAGAGGAATTGGGTGAGTAATTTAGTATGAGGTTATGTCATTTGCTCATAATTCACAAGCTTATCCTAGATTTTAGATCTTATTAGTCACTTGCCTAGGAGTAAATTGCAACCCTAGTGCCTTTAATCATTTGATAAAAACCCACAAAAAATATTGTAGTTAGTTAGGTAATATTACTTTTTAGACTCAACCTTAGAATAGATTCAAATCCAAATCATGTTGAGATTAGCAATTAAGAACATGAAACACCACTAAATCAAGTAGAAACTCTACTCCCATTGCATAACTCCTTGTGGATATCGATCCCTACCCTGTCGGGTAAAAGCTGCTTCGACCCTGCCTTGATACTTGAATAGTGGTATAGGTGGGCGTAGATCACTTTTTGGTGCCGTTGCCAGGGATCTAAGACGGTGTTGACTATCTATTTGAGTAGTGGTGTAGATTGTTTTTATTTCCTTCTTTTCTTGTTAACTTCTATGTTTCAATCAATCTAGGTACTTATGGACGATCCTATGGAAAATATTATACCGAGGGAGGAGGTAGATGATAACGGGAAAGAGGACTTTCATCATATTCCTCCACCTCAAAGACGAGGCCGACATGCCAATCCCAATGATAATATTCCTAACCCTCCCCCGCCTCCTCCAAGAGTTGCTCCTCGAGTGCTTCCAAACGAGGGGTATTCCAATGCAATTGTCCCACCCAGAATCCGGACGGGCAGTTTTCAAATCACCAATGTCATGTTGACACTTCTGGAGCAACGAGGGTATTTCACGGGAGCTCCCCATCAAAATGCCTACAAGCACTTAAAAGGCTTTGTAGGCACATGTTGGGGGAGCAAGAAAACCAATGTATCGGAAGATGCCTTGAGGTTCAGATTATTTCCTTTCTCTCTACTAGGGAAGGAGTTGGATTGGCTTGAACGACTCCCCAATTATTCTATCTCTACATGGGATGAATTGGCGGATAAGTTCATTGCCAAGTTTTTCTCCCCCGGGCACATGGCGGCTTTGAGAGATGTGATATTGGCATTCAAGAAAGAGCCAAATGAACCTCTTCACGAGATTTGGGAACGCTACAGAACTATGGTCAAAGAATGCCCAAACAATGACATGACAGAGGCCATGATACAACAGACTTTTTACCGGGAAATCAATACTACAAATCAGTGTGTGGTAAACCAACTCGCTGGGGCAACTTTATGAAGTTATCTTGCAATGAGGCATGTGACATCTTGGATGAAATGGCTGACACTTCGTCAGCATGGCAGAGTCGGGAAAATGTGCCCCAGGGTGATCCAAGTGTGATAAAGCTCCACAAAGAGCTACAGGACCATGGGCAAGCTATTGCTGAGCTTGCCACTACCATGAATCAACTTGCTAAGGCGCAACTTTAACAATTACAAGGGCCAAAGCAAGTTCATGCTATGAAGGGGGTAAATCTTTTGGTTAACAAGCGAAGACCTCGTGGAAATCAAATGCAAAACAACAATGACCAATGTGACCAAGTAGTGAGTGAGTATAATCAAGAGGATTCCTATGATGAGCAAAATGAAGATGTAATGTATGCCAACGATTTTCAGGGGCAAAGGAACAATCAAAGTAACAACCAAAACTAGAGCAATCAAAGGCAAAGCAATTGGAACAACAATAACAACTCTTGCAATTGGGGGAACAACAATCAACAATGGGGAGGCAATAACAATAATTGGAACAAGAACAACAATAGCAATTGGAGTGGAAGTGGAAATGGAAATCGGGGGTCGGGCTTTCAAAGGCCCCCAATGTATCAACAACCTAACAATCCACCCCCCTATCAATCACAAGGTCAAAGATCCTCAAGCAATGACATGGGCCTGATGATAATGAGGAGGTAACACAAAATGACGTGAACCCGTCTAGGGAACACGCAATTGACATACCCGAGCCGATTGTGCCAAAAGTCAAGATTCCATTGCCTAGACCTCCTCCTCCCTACCCTCAAAGATTGGCTAAGAAAAAGACAGAGAATCAATTGAAAAAGTTCGTAGATATGATGAAGGGTTTGTCCATCAAGGTACCATTAGTTGAGGCACTTGAACAAATGCCTGGGTGTGCCAAGTTTATGAAAGACTTGGTCACAAAGAAGAGATCCATGGAGTGTGAGACAATCAAGATGATCCACCAAGTGAGTGCAATTGTGCACTTAATGGCACCCAAACTAGAGGATCCCGGAGCTTTCACTATTCCTTGCACTATTGGTAGTGCGGATTTTTCCAAGGCATTGTGCGACTTGGGTTCTAGTATCAATTTAATGCCTTATTTTGTCTTTAAAACCTTGGGAATTGGCCAAACCTAGAGAAACTTCCATGAAACTTCAAATGGCAGATCGAACTATGAAGTGACCCTTGCGAATCATTGATGATGTTTTGGTGCGGGTCGACAAATTCATCTTGCCCGCGGATTTTGTGATATTGGATTGTGATGTCGATTATAAAGTGCCAATTATTTTGGGAAGACCTTCCTTGCAACGGGGAAGGCCTTGGTTGATGTGGAGGCCGGTGAGCTCACCTTCCGGGTGGTGATGAAAAGGTCATTTTCCACGTTTGCGAATGAATGTGGAAACCCAATAACACGGAGGTGTGTTATTTTGTGGACCTTGTCACGGAGGTCATAATTGATGAAACAAGCTCAATGACAAATGTTGAGGATCCCGTGGAAGCAGTTTTGTTGAATCATGATGATGTTGTGGTGGATGGTTTGATCGAGTGTACCAATGCATTGCAAGGCATGTGTTCTTATTCTTATGAACCTCGCAAGCTATCTTTGGATTTGGAGAATCGGGAAATTCCTCCGACAAAGCCCTCAATCGAGGAGCCACCTACCTTGGAGCTGAAGCCCCTTCCACCACACCTCAGGTATGAAATTTTGGGTCCTTCTCGTACGTTACCTGTTATACTTTCTTCTTGCCTAACCCAATTGCAGGTAGATTCTACACTCAAAGTGCTCCAAAGGAGAAAGAAGGCCATAGGTTGGACTCTAGCTAATATTCGGGGCATAAGCCCCGCCTTTTTCATGCACGAAAGTATTCTTGAAGATGATGCAAAATAGTCCGTGGAACATCAACGAAGGTTGAACGAGGCAATGCAAGAGGTGGTCAAAAAGGAGATAATCAAATGGCTTCATGCTGGGGTTATTTATTCAATCTCAGATAGTGCTTGGACTTAACCAGTGCAGTGTGTTCCGAAAAAGGGTGGTATGGCTGTGGTGAAGAATGAAAAGAATGAGCTTATTCCCACTCAGACCGTGACTGGCTGGAGGGTTTGTATGGGTTACCGGAAGCTGAATAAGGTGACCCGAAAGGATCACTTTCAATTACCATTTCTGGACCAGATGTTTGATAGACTTGCTGGGCGGGCTTTCTATTGTTTCTTGGATGGGTATTCCGGCTACAATCAGATTCTCATATCCCCAGAAGATCAGGAAAAGACAACCTTCACCTGTCCCTACGGGACATTTGCTTTTTCAAGGATGCCATTTGGTTTATGCAATGCACCCGCCACATTCCAGCGGTGCATGATGGCAATTTTCACTGATATGGTTGAATATTTCTTGGAGGTGTTCATGGATGACTTCAGCGTGGTCGGGGACTCATTTGAGGAGTGTTTGCAAAATCTTGATAAAGTCCTTGCCCGGTGTGAAAAAACCAACCTTGTATTGAATTGGGAAAAATGCCATTTCATGGTCGAGGAGGGCATAGTCCTCGGCCACAAAATCTCAAGAGATGGAATTGAAGTGGATAAAGCCAAGATCGAGGTTATTTCCAAGTTGCCTCCTCCAACTTCATTGAAGGGAGTCCGTAGTTTCCTTGGGCATGCGGGATTTTACTGGAGATTCATTAAAGATTTTTCAAAAGTGGTAAATCCCCTATGCAAGCTATTGGAAAAACATGCCAAGTTCCAGTTCAATGAGGAGTGTATGCAAGCTTTTGAGTTGTTGACGCATAAGTTGACTACCACACCAATAATCACCGCACCAAATTAGAGCTCTCCTTTCGAGTTCATGTGTGATTCAAGTGATGTCGCAGTGGGTGTGTTCTAAGGCCAACGGATGAACAAAATCTTTCTCCCCGTTTATTATGCAAGCAAAACCATGAATTCCGCCCAAGTTAACTACACCGTCACCGAAAAGGAATTGTTAGCTATTGTCTTTGCAATGGAGAAATTTAAGCTTTACCTTATGGGCGCCAAGGTGATAGTGCACACCGCTCATGCGGTGCTCCGGTACTTAATGATGAAAAAGGATTCAAAAGCTAGGCTTATGAGGTGGGTCTTATTTCTCCAAGAGTTTGATCTAGAAATTATTGATAGAAAAGGGAGCGAAAATCAAGTTGCCGATCATCTATCTCGGATGGAAGAGAAAGGAAGGGCAAATGATGGCCTTGAGATCAATGCTACTTTCCCGGATGAGCAGCTTCTCTCAGTCTCTATGCATGGCATGCCATGGTTTGCGGACATTGCCAAATTTCTTGTTACCGGTGTTGTCCCGTTTGAGCTCTCTTCTAACCAAAGGAAGAAGCTTAGACGGGAAAACTTGGATTATTATTGGGATAAGCCGTATTTGTTCAAAATATGCAATGATGGAGTCGTACGACGTTGTGTCCCCGAAGAAGATCAATTTTCCATTATTAATTCTTTCCACTCTTCGCCCTACGGTGGTCATCACAGTGGGGCAAGGACAGCTTCAAAAGTTCTAAGTTGCAGATTTTATTGGCCTACTTTGTACAAAAGTGTGAGTGACTTGGTAAATAGGTGTGACGAATGTCAACGAGCATGTGATATATCAAAGAAAGATGAAATGCCCATCACAACGATCCTTGAGGTTGATGTGTGGGGCATTGACTTCATGGGTCTGTTTGTCAGCTCGTGTGGTAATACCTATATTCTCGTGGTTGTGGATTATGTTTCAAAATCGGTTGAAGCCGTGGCTTTGCCCAATAATGAAGCCCGGAGTGTGGTTGGATTTCTCAAGAAAAATATTTTCACACGATTTGGGACTCCTCGGGCTATCATAAGTGACCGGGGATCTCATTTTTTCAACAAGGCTTTTGATTCATTGCTTGCCAAGTATGGGTAAATCACAAAGTGTCCACTCCTTACCATCCTCAAGCCAGTGGGCAAGTTGAAGTCTCAAATCGGGAAATTAAGAACATTTTGACCAAGACCGTGAATGCAAATAGGACCGATTGGTCTAAAAAGCTTGATGATGCACTTTGGGCATATATGAATGCCTTCAAGACCCCGATTGGTATGTCACCGTACCGGTTGGTGTATGGTAAATCATGTCACCTCCCTGTTGAGTTGGAGCACAAGGAATTTTGGGCTTTGAAGAAGTTGAATTTGGATTGGGACTCTGCTATAAATCTTCATGTTGATCACTTTAATGAGCTTATTGAGTTTAGATTCCATGCCTATGCAAGCTCTTCTTTATAAAAGGAGAAAATGAAGTATTTGCATGACAAATATGCTAAGCACCGGGAATTCAAAATGGGAGACTTGGTATTGCTCTTCAATTCAGGGCTTCGTATTTTTCCGGGCAAACTCAAATCAAAGTGGAGTGGTCTGTTTGAGGTAGTATTGGTTACACCCTTTGCTGCCCTTGATCTAAAAAACAAGAATGGTGAAATTTTTCGTGTGAATGGGCATCAGGTCAAACACTTCTTGGGAAATTTGAAGATAGCCACGTGGTGGCTTTGTTGAAATTCACTTGATCATGGTAACATGCGTCGTGCCGCGACGTTAAATCAGGCGCTTCTTGGGAGGCAACCCAAGTGTTTTCTTTTCATTTTTTTTGTTTCTTTTTGTTAGAGTAGATTTTTCTTGAACTAACCTGTTTATGAAGTTGGTGTAGGATTTGGTGATTGCAGTGCAGGAATAAAATCTGGGAAAATTTAGGCTACCAGTTCAAAAACGCTGCAGCGGTCACATTTCCATGGTCAGCGGTCATAAAGACGCCGCAGCGATAAACATTCCGTTGTCGCGTCAAGTTTTAGCCAAAATTCCAAAAAGGTCACAACTCTCTGGATCTCCATTCCGCTGCAGCGATTGAAAATCCATTGACATCGGTGGGATTCCACTGTAGCGGCAAAAATTCTGCTGACAACGGAGATCGTTGGTGCCCAGCTCTGTGAAACACTTAAAAGTGCGATCAACGGTAAAATTCCGCTGCCGCACTGGGTAAGTCAGTGGGGCCCCAGTTCTCACCTATAAATATACAGGGCCCCCCTCTTTTTACTCTTTTCACCCATTTGGATCTCATAGATAAATTTTACTGTTCTCAATCTTTGCACTGTACACCTGAGCTTCAAAAATTCTCACATCTTAACATCATCATCATCTAGCAGTGGAATGTTCATATTATTTGATTTTAATTGTAGATTTTAACTTGTAGCTTGTTCTTATTAGTTTTCTTTTCTAGAAAGGTAGTCATTTAAGCCCTAATGCTTAAACATGTTTCGCCAATGTGTTAAAATATGTGGGGTAGTGATTCCTTATTGCCTAAGGGGATATAGGGTTCTTATTACATATGCTTCATGTCAAATTTTTCAAAAATTGGTAAAACCCTAGTTTGAGCGTCCATGTTAGTGCACGTCAGTGTTGAATTTCATTGCAACGGACCAAAAATCCACTGATAGCGGAACCATCTGCTGCTATCTTGACTGGTGAAAAACGATGCAGCGGCCAAAAATCCGCTGACAGCGGTGGCCTTTCGTTGCAGCGGTCATTTTTTTCACTGGACGCGGTTTGAAAGATCAGAAGATGGGGTATTCAGAACCCCCACTTCCGCTACAGCGGTCAATATTCTGCTGACAGTGGTGACCCTTCCGCTGCAGTGATTATTTTTCCGCTGACAGCGGAATTGTTCATCCAACACTGTTTTATTCCCTGCATTAATGAGGCATGTGCTCTTTGGATACTTGGGTACCATATTCTAACAGTTTTAGTTACATGTCTGCAGGGAATGGTTCGATCACGAGGTGAAGTAGACAAGCAACCTGGGATGGGTGACTCTTCTAGGGGTCGGGGAAAGGGCAAACAACAGGCAGCCCCATTAGGCCTGACAAAGACCATTGGGAAGAATCAAACACGGAAAAGGCCAACAACCGACCAATCTGAAACAAGTGAATATGCCCCCTCCCGCGAAGCTTCGGAGGGAAACAATGGAGCAGCCTTAGCAGAGGCATTGTCCCAACCCAGGAGGCTTGTCAACGAGCCTACTAGCTCAGACTCTTCGGAAAATTTGGGTCTTTCCAGTGACTCCACACCCCCTCAGAATACCGGTGCACCAGCTCAGTCCACCGCCCCTGCTTCTATCAACCTCGACAACTCCGACGAGACACCAGATGATGGCAGGGGTGGTGACACCCAAATACAGACAATAGGGCTTCTCCAGACGAGAAACCCATCACTGTGGCAGGATCATTTTTTTTCTGAGACGGCCTACCACAAATTCAGAGAGTGGTGGCCCCAGAGGTCACTGATCCATGAGAGGCCTTTCATTGTTAAGGATATACTACCGCATAGGCAATTTGAGGAAAGAGTTGGGTGGGGTTTCATCACTAGAAAAGTTGAGGATGCCAATGAGTACGTGGTGAAGGAATTTTATGTGAATGTTGCCCACACAAAAAGGGGAACATATCGTACTCAGGTCTAGAACAAGAAGATCTTATACAGTGGTAGTGCATTCAATGACTATGCTGGCTTTGCTGATGAAGATGAGACTCACTACCAAGAGAAAGTAGCATTGGGAGATTTGGCTCGTTCGTGGTTGGCGTCAGTTATTGCTATCCCGGGGACTACTCCTGCTTGGTTGACTGCAGGTTCCACCATCTACAGGAACACACTCAGCTTCGAGGGCAAGGGTTGGGCTACCTTTGTTTGCAACCGGATAGACCCCATCCTTTATGATAGTGACATGCCTCTCTCACGGGCCCTGATAGTTGGAGAAATTATGGATGGCATCCCGATTAATGTCGGGAAGATCATGGCTAGGGTGATTGACCGGATTGTACAGAAAAATGAGGCCCCGTATCCTTTTCCCAACTTCCTCACTATGTACTTTAGAGACATGGAAGTTGAGGGAAGGGACTTTGATGTCACAGTGAGGCTAAAATCTGCTTTTTCATGGTATAGTCTGAAAGGCCCGGACAACCCCAAGGCATAAGAGAAAACCACCACAGCTCTGCTGCTGAGCCCTCCCTACTGCCGAGGGCTCCACTACTGCTGAGGGGCCCACTGTTGCTACCGGCCTAGATTCTTCATCGGGTTCTTCCATGTCTATTCCACTCCCAGTGCCGACATCTTCCACTTACCCTCAGACTGCCCTGAGGGTGTCTTAGACTCTAGCTGGTATCACCAACTGGCTGCAGGTAGCTTCTTCTAAGCTTACTGATCTTTCTACCATTGTTGCAGCTCAGTCAGCTCTAACACAACTTACACTGCCTCCTTCACTGGAGGAGATATTGAGGATCCTGGTAGATAACCAGAAGAAGATCATGGAGACCCTGGGCAAGCATGGGAAAGAGATTCACTCTCTGGGCAAATCTTTGAAGAAAATAAAGAAATCCTAGGATGATTTGAAGAAGGAGGTCGCGAAGCTTACCATAGCGGGGGACATCCCCCTTGATTTGTTGAATGAAGAGCCCACACCCACTGATCAGGCTGCACAGGTTCAGGAGCCGGAGCTTACCTCAGCCCTAGTTTGCATAGGAGTCATCCCGAGGACTGATGATATGGAGATCCAGCTTGAGGATCCAGAGGGACAGACCTCCTCACTTCCACAGGACTCTGCACCATCCACTATCACTGTGCCTTCTTCTACAGCTGATCCTGACCCCATGCAGACAGAGGCACCATAGGGAGTTTTCCTTTACTCCCTCTCACCCCTTTTCCCTGTTCTATATTTTTGGGCATCTAGCATTGAGGACAATGTTAATTCTTATTGGAGGGGGTGGCCTCTATTTGGTGTTTCAGACACTTTGTCTTTTTTTGGGTTGTAACAACTTCTAATACTATTTTTCTTTTCCTTATTCGTACTCCCTTACCTTTAGTTTGTTTTACTTTTGGTATGTATATATTTGGTTTCCCTTCTTATGTTTATATTCATTCCCTCTTAATGTATATTCGTCTTAATCCCCTATTGTACATATTCATTTCTACTTTTCATATTATTACTCTATAACATCTTTAGATTTTCCGTTTATAGTTTAACTTCATATTTCATTTAGTAGCTTCTTTTTGAATTTATAGCTTCGTCTTTACTTTTTTTGTTGTCAATAAGCCCCTGGTTTTCTTAAGGCCACGGTTCTTTCCAGGGGTGGAAATGTGCGAACCGGGTGTCTCTTCCCTACGACAGACGGTGTGACGACCTTCTTAAGGGATTGAGTCCGTTTTTGTTTTGGTTTTCCATTGTTTTGGTAAGTAATGAATAAATGTGACTCGAATAAACTTCACTTGGCACTAGCATACTTACCTTTGACCTCATGGTTAGAGACAAGTTACAAACGAGTCTAGTTCTAATTGTGACCCTTAGAGTCTTGAGTTGACTAAAACTATTGTCAGGTGGTGTTTATAGCCATATGAGAGTGTCCAATCTAAATCAAGGTTGTTGTGGGCCCTTGACTCTATGATCTTTAACGATCCTGAGGTTTGAGAGGTGAGGTTTGAATTTCGTATCCCGAGTGCCGTGCCTGAAAGTCTAGAACTTGCCCCAAGTGTTTTTCTAGGCGAAATCTTAAGTTAGCTCGACTTGTGAAATGATCATAGGCCCACCTTGATTCCCTGTTGATATTAAAAAAGACTTCTATAGCCTACCAAGACAATATCTTTAGTCAACCTTTTTAGCCTTAGCCTATTCGTTCAAAAACCACATTACAAACCTTCATCCATTCTCTAATGACCCTCTCTTGGCACTCATTCTTTCCTTGAGCACTCATGATGAACAATAGACAAAATCACAAGTTTGGAGGAGAGATGAGGAAATTCATAGTGATGAAAGGAATTGTCATAAAAGGAAAGGCCAATGAAAAGGTTGAATTGCAAAATAAGGCAAAAAGAAAAGCAAAGAGTTGAAAGGATTCAATAAGGCAAAAGTAAAAAGGCTTGAAATGATGAAAAAGAAAGAAAAAGGGAGAAAAGTGAGATTCAAGTAAAATAAAGAGAGACAAAGAGTCAAGGAAAATCATGAGCCAAAATGTAAAAAAAATGGAGTGCTTAAGGAGAGTTGTTCTATAGTAGTTCATCCTGTCCGAATTTAATCTAAAAAAAGCCTTCATTACATCCCATTAAAGTCCTATAGGATCTCAAGTTGAGTGAGCTTTCATTAGTGGTGATTTACTCAAGGGGAAAGCCTATGGTACTTAAAGCCGGACTTGTGGCGTTCTTTTGAGAGTGAAGAGAGCACCCCTTGATATTCTCAATTCTGAGAGTGGATTCTATTCTGTGAGATGAGCCCATGGAGAGTAGAGGAGAAAGAGTCTGTGATCCACAATGATTTAGGTGAAAGGGAGAATCTCTTTGACGAATTGAGTCAACTCTTGAAGCTGTGGTATCACATTAGATCTAGTGAACTAAGACAATCATTGCATAATCTTGTCAATAATGCATTTGTGTTGAGGGTAATTGCTAGTCCCAATTGAAGCTTGATGAAGTCATATTTGACCAGCTGAAATACTTTCTCTTTTGTTTACGGAGGTGGGCGTTGTCTTGTTTTCTTAAGGAAAAGAAAAGACTTAAGTTTGGGGGAGTTGATAACTAGGGATTTGTACCTATTATTTACTCTCGTTTTCTTAGGTTTTGAGGCAGAATTGCATTAAGATACTCCCGAAATTTGATGCAATTTGTTTAAATTGCAGGATTTGAGTTAAATTGAAGATGTTGACTAAAAATAACTCAAAGAGGAGCAGAACTTGCACTGTCCCAAAACCCAGTAAAAGCGCTGAGAGCGCCAATATTCCGCTGCAATGGTGGTCGCTTCGCTGCAGCGGAATTCCATCCGCTACCCCGGTTAAAAGTCGAGAAGACTCTGCTTTTGAGACCCAGCTGAGCCGTTGTCCACGCCAATATTCCGCTGCAGCGGTTGTCACTTCGCTGCAGCGGAATTCCATCCGCTGCCCAGGAACAAATTCAAAAAGACTCTGCTTTTGAGACCAAGCTGAGCCGCTGCCCACGCTAAAATTCCGCTGCAGCATTGTCCTCACTGTTGCAGAGTTCAAATATCCACTGGGAGCGGATTCTTGAGATCTGAGACTTGCCAACTTGAAGTTATTCATAATAGCACGGTCAGCGGTATTATTCCGCTGCCGTGCTTTTAGGAACTGCTGCGGCGCTGTGAAGTTCTGCTGGTGGTGGAATAAAGATGCTGAAAGTACCCAGGTCCAGAAACGCTGAAGCGGAAGCCAATCCGCTGGAGCACATAGAATTCCGCTGGGAGCGAAATCTCCGTAGGGGTAATTTTGTCCAGTATTTTCAGCAGTATAAATACAACTTTCTCTTTTTTAGGGCGGCGTACAAGAGAGTGAGCTCGTGAATAGTGTTTTTATTCTGTTTTGAGTAATTTTAGCTTAGATTCTACCATACTTCTTTAATTTTTTCTTGTAATCAACATTTATTGGTTTAATTTCATCATCAATCTTAATTTCTTGCATGATAATGAGTAGCTAGACCCTCAAGCTAGGGTTGTGACCCAACCCTAGTGTGAGTAGCTAATGAGCCTTCTATTTTAGGATGAATTTGTGATTGGGTGTATGACTTTTAGTCTATTTCATGCTTCTTTGACTGAATTAGTGGTTGCAAACACTAATTTATGCCTTTTTTACTAGGGTTATTCTTGAGAGAGATGACCAAAGTCTAGGTAAATAGGCTAACAAGGTATTGGGGTGAACTCACGAGAGTTATAGCCCCAATAAAAGGATAGAAACTAGAGATAGTGATACCGGACTTGAGCCATTTCATTTGATTTGTTGGAACACCTAATTGGGCTTGAGAAAGACAATTCGGAAAAAGTCATCCAAATTATCGAGAGGTATTGGGTGAGTAATTTAGTATGAGGTTATGTCATTTGCTCATAATTCACAAGCTTATCCTAGATTTTAGATCTTATTAGTCACCTGCCTAGGAGTAAGTTGCAACCCTAGTGCCTTTAATCATTTGATAAAAATCCACAAAAATATTGTAGTTAGTTAGATAATATTACTTTTTAGAATCAACCTTAGAATAGATTCAAAACCAAATTATGTTGAGAAGAGAAATTAAGAACATGAAACACCACTAATCAAGTAGAAACTCGACTCCCATTACATAACTCCCTGTGGGTATCGATTCCGATCCTGTCGGGTAAAAGCTGCTTCGACCCTGCCTTGCTACTTAAATAGTGGTATAAGTGGGTGTAGATCAAGTAGTATCTTGAACCAACAGTAAGGAATCAAAGCTGTCATCAAACTCATCACTATCAAGATGTATAACAGCAGAAATAAACAACCCAGCAACATCATTGGTGAACTCATGAACCGATTCAGTAATAGTATTTCCATTTCCAAGATAAAAGTCCAGAGAGATGTTGTTTCTCTTTGAATTTTCAACCCGCTCGTCAGCAAATGTTAAATATGTTCTCCAAAATAGAGCACTATGCCACCATGAGTATACTGCTCCAAGAGAAGAAACAACATCACCACAGGCACGAAAAGCAGCTACATGCATATGTTGTTGCAGCACAACCCAACAATCTTGAGAAAGATGAGGTTTCCTCCTTTGCAGCCTTAAATTGTTATCAGTTGTCAAATGGACCAAGAAAAACCAAGAGAGATATGGAATAAAAGTCAATTGCCTTCCACCAAATTTACTCAGATCAGTGAGATCTTCACCATGTCTTAATTTTGCTTGATAGAAAGCTAGAAAACCATTATGGTCACTGCTTATCCAATAATCAGGTGTATCCAAAGCCCTATATAAATAACAACGACACCACTGACAGGAACTTTAATAACAAGAAACATTTTCAGTATGTCACCAGGTTGAATCAATAAAGCATTAACTTCTCTTTGTAGCAAATAAAGCTTTTTGATAGCACCTGATGCCTTTCCTTTTGTAAGAGCTTTCAAGGATTTTCCCAGAAGTACATATATGATCAACAAAGGCACCTTTTCCAAGGTAAGTTGGGGACCATAATCCAGAAATTGCACCATAAAGTATAGCAACTGGGGATCAAAAAGCACCAAATTTGATGACTTATTAAGGGAAAGACGAAGTAAGAGCATGCTATTGGAGACGTTGCAACATATGTCGGGAAGGCCTGTACGAATGGTGTAACGACTGCCCCGCTGTCTCCGACATGGACCCGGTGAAATTGAATTCTCCGTGAAGATGGTACACCAATAACAAGCTGGACAATAGTCACTAAAACCCACTCTATACATTCACCTATTATGAAGGGATCGCATTGCCAGACTAATATAGCATCAAGTAGAACCAGAACTTTAATTCTATCAATTAAGGATCTCGAGCCTAAAACCTCAAGATCTAAAACAACTTCTACTTTTCTTGTTTTCCTCTCAACATAAAATTGTTTTACACCATGCAACTTCGGAAGAATGACTTCCATCAATCGCACATCCATCTTAGCAGATAGTCCAACCACCCTCAGTACAATCTTGACTTGTTCGCTGCTCTGTACAACTGGAACTTAAAAACTAGCATACTCAGTTGCATTCAATATATCATCTTTACTCATTATGGATGGACCATATCTACCCATGCCAAGTGATGTAGCCAAATCTACTACTGCCTTTCTTACTCCTGGAAGCTTTCTTAAGATATCTTCAACAAAGTTTAGACAAGTTGCACATGTCATAGCACCAATTGTGAGCTGAAAGATGAGAATACTATTTGGTGAAGAAGAATATGGGTATGCAAGATACAGAAGACTTGTTAGTAGAATTTCTTTACCCTGCCGAGTGTTAAAATTTTTGCTATTATTGTTCATCGCCATCATTATTTCTTGCCCTATATCTAGCAAGATACATTTACACATGCCAAGGTCATTTTCAAGCAACAAATGGACTCGAGTAACTCCGTTCATTATGCTTTGTTGCCTCGGCTCTTCATAGAGTTCTCTCAGATTTGGATTTGGATTTGGATTGTGAATGCAAAACATTGTGGCATCAACAATGAAGTCTTCACCCATATCAACTTGGAAGTTCATATACTTGGACAAACTCCTACCGAACCAAGGGAACAGTGTGAATACATTTGCACTTGAACCTTCAGCTGGCACAGGTCTGGAAGGTTTTAAAGCCTTACTGATCTCACCCATATAGCAGGCACTATGAGGAACCACAAACCTATGGGGCAATTCATCAAACACTTTCCTAACAATCCCCATAATTCCACATTTGTCATATATGCCCGTCATATAACTCTCAATTTGTCCCAACCCGAAACTTTTACCTTCGGGACCATAATGACGCCTAACGCTTCACTTGCTAGGCAAGCCAACGTTAGAATAATTTTAGTCATTTTTATCAATTCAATATACTTAATAATAAAGATATCACATAACTGGAATAAAATTTGAACAAAAGTGAATAAACCAAAATAATAGCGATGTTTAAATACCATACCAGGACTGGTGTCACAAGTGCGGGCTACTAGAATAATACAAATAAAGATCTGAATAAAAATACTGTTGTCTGAAAGAAAATACACAGCTAGGATAAAGTAGAAGGGGACTTCAGAGCTGTGAACGCCGTGCAACTATACCTCAAGTCTTCTCTGGTAGCTGAATCTGAGCAAGTCTACGGTACGCCGCTGGGACCAACTCCGGTGTCTGCACAAGAAGTGTAGAGTGGTACAACCGACCCCATGTACTCTGTAAGTGCTGAGTCTAACATCGACGAAGAAGTGACGAGGCTAAGGCAGATCACTTACATTAACATGTATGCAATAATAA
Source organism: Nicotiana paniculata (assembly GCA_005239505.1). Lineage (NCBI taxonomy): Eukaryota > Viridiplantae > Streptophyta > Magnoliopsida > Solanales > Solanaceae > Nicotiana > Nicotiana paniculata. The sequence goes on along the minus strand of MDKI01231123.1, from coordinate 316 downwards.
CAACAACAACAACGACGACAACAACAACAACAACAACAACAACAATAATAATAGTTAGAGGTAAAACAAGTAAGTCATATCACCAATCGAGGCCAATTCAGCGGTCACAATCAATTATTACTTTTATCATTTTGTTGCGGCGTGCAGCCCGTTCCCACAATATAATATTTCAATCAATTCTGTTGCAGCGTGCAACCCGATTCCGCAATACGAACTTTTATTCAATTCTGTTGTGGCGTGCAACTTGATCCCCAATATATCTTTCGATCTGTTGCAGCGTGCAACCCATTCCTCAAAACAATATATATATATATAT